>WEDG01001709.1:0-32447 GCA_017591395.1 Schistocephalus solidus
GGTGTATGAACGTTCTCCCTTGGTTCGAACCGCAATGGACCGAGGATGATCTGGACATATATTTCCGCCTTTGAAATCCCTCAACGGACTCAGCAATCAGCAAGGGAGAATCTGGCTGATTCATGTGACCTCCGAAATGCTCCCTTTGGACCCCCTCCCAAGGGCGACAGTCTTTTTCTCCAAAATATCACCGGGAGTTTTTTTCACTGTCTGCTCTTTTTCAACTATGTTCTACTTTGTTGGCCTCGCCAACATATCGAGATACTATTTTTCTGATACCACAACTCGCATGTACAAATAGGGAATTCAAAGGTGACTCACCTACATCTCCCTCAAATATACTGATACTGAATACTGATACCCCCTTTGTCTATCTCCGAAGATGCGCTGGAGTATAACTTAGAAATGTTAAACCGGTAAATCATCTTCCTCAGAGATCATCTTATCTTTTGATTTCATTTAAACACCTGTGGTCAGCATCTACGGCTACTTCCCTTTCCATGTATAACAATAAACTCAAGGTCTATGGAATAAAAATAACATTAAAGTGTACATTTTTGAATCTGGTAAACCAGTTTCATCTTCAGAAAAATTCGCAACGTATTAAAACACAGTGCCTAATGCAATATTCTTTGAAAATTCAAAAAAATCTGATAAGCGTTTGCAGAAGTCAATTATCCTACTGATAGATGCTTTGTTCGCTTCCAACTGACGTTAAAGAAATTTATACTTGCCATTCTAATCGGTATGCCTGTTAATGCATGACACTTCTGAGATCATTGCCTCCAGTAATTGACCGCCCTTGCTTTTTGGCCATGCGCTAATGATGCGGGTTTAATCATATGCAAATATATTTCTTATTTTCCGTTGTATGCATTGCTACCGGGAATAAGTGGTCACGTATACTCACCGCAAGCTGATGTTCATGTTCACGGGTGAAAAGGATTTCCCAGTTGGGCCACAATGTAATGCATGACTGCTGGTACACGGTATTCTGTAGCAAAATTTATTTTCTGTTTTAAAAGCCAACCCTGCCCTTAGGGTGTACAAACTTCGTGCGTAAAATAGTTTTAGGTTTGTGCGCTATCCGCACCTGGTGTATTTGTGATGTCGTTCGAATAGCTCAGATTCATTCTTTAAATATATGAGGGTTCACCAGCTCGTTGGTTTCGGCCCATTGCTGATCGTAGCTTCGGAAATAGCTATTTATTTATGAATGACTTGACGTCACAGCAAAGCATCATACAACATAGTTGGGAGGATGAGCTCTGTGTAAAGAACTTGAAAAAGTTATTTTAATTTAGTCCGTAGGATATTTAGATTACATGTTTTTGCAAATTCTTGTCGAATAAACTTGAAAAAGGATAACAATTAAAAGACACCATTACATAAGTTTTTACAATTTTGAAGCTCTTTATATTACATATGAAGTGCACCTATAAGTAGAAAACTGGTATCACCGACAAAGTCAAAAGGGATTGAAATGACCATTTTTCGGCTTAGTAGTCCTCCTCAGCCAGCCATGCCCAACACTATAGGTTAAGTCTATTCCAATGCTTGAACCCGCGATCTTTTGATTCGATGTCCATTGTTGGAACCAATGAGCCAAGGGCTCGTTGTCTTGCAAGTTTCGATTGGGAATAGTAACACTGGTGAAGACCAAAAAGACATATATCAGGGAGAATCGAATGGTCATTTCTCACCTCCATCCACGAGTTTTAGGAATAAAAATGAACTATTTTGCTCAAATATTTGTGAACGACGTCAATGTTTCCATGATACGTTTGACCCAAAATAATCAAAGAAAAAGTAAGGTACTAAGTTGATTTCATGACAAAGTCCTCGATAATGCGATGGTTAAATTGTTTAAGGTAACGTTCTCGAAAAATGTGCATGCACACCCGGAATGTAATATGCTTCTAATGGGATCAGGAAGTTGATCAAGAACATATTTGTCAAGCAAACTCTGTCATATATAAAAGATGATACATATAACTGAGAACCAATTCGATTTTAGATAGAGCATAATGCTTTTCTGCAAAAGAGGCTTGCGCAATCACATTGATGGGTCATCCGACGACAGAAGATCGAAATAGCATGGGAGAGCTTACCCGATTAACTTCTGATCAACTCAATAAGCGATCCATGGATAGGACAAACAATTGATTTTCGAATAAATGCTAGGCGATACCAAACAATGCACATTGGAAGAAAATATCATAGGCAACAAAATGTTTCGCACAGGGGCCTATGATTCAGCACATATGCTTTTGGCTTCCATTTTAAGTATTTTAACCAATGCAAGAAACCCTAGAGTTGAATCGAAATCTTTACGCCTGCTCTTATTTCATGACGTGTTCTTCGTTTTCAGACACGCCATCGAAGCAGAACCTTCACGATGATGACCAAAAGCTAATGCAGACAAATGGACTTATCTTTCATTTTAGTATCAACTAGCCAACAGAGTTATCAGCTGCTCGTACAGACTGCCACTCTTTCGCAATGGTGAGGAAGACCGAGGAAAACTCACCTGTATTGAATGAACTGAGAAGAAATGGAAAACCAACCCGATGGATACCACCACCTCTCTTTAGCCTCCCACCAACACCACCCAACCTCCTGCTCCATTGCATCATGTTAGTTTGAACAGCCATTGATGAAGTCAAACATTTTGGAAAAACCGCGTACATTACTCATTAATGTTTATCACAATTCATGTTAATGTTACCTAACCAGGGGCATGCACCGCAATTCGTTTACTCTCCACTGCGTTACCCGAGGAGGCCTTGACGGTCACTGCCTCTCTTCTCTGTGCTTCCTGCTCCACTGCATCGGGGTAGTTTGACTAGACTCTGATGAATTTAACCACTTTCGACGGAATCGTGCACTTGATTTGCTTATGTTTATCTCAATGCTTGTTAATGCGACTGAACCAGGGGTGTAAAGTTAAATTCATAAAGACTCACCACCACATTACATTGCCAGGTTTGACATGATTCATTAAAATGGACTCTTACATTTATCAGGACCAATGCACCAACCTAAACGGGGCATTCGCCAACCTTGATGAAGCCGCCTTGATGTCTGTCAAAATAGGAACTCATCCTAACCCAGACCAGCACGGACCTCTGAGTAAAATGTAAAATGTTTATCAACTACCTCAATGTCACAACCTTAAATTCCACGTTTTACTGATAAGGATGCTTTGTATGGCCGGGACACCGGATTAAGAATGCCTGCCCATTTAAAATAGTTGGTCTGGCAATATATGTTAGATAGACAAATCATTGCAATGTCCTAAACTATTCCACACCCTACCATCAAACTAATGTGTTAACTTAATATTAGAGCTTGCCATATCCTAAGCCCTTATTCTGCAGTTGCCACGACCCCAATCCATGGCTCATGAAATCGTCAACACCTACCTGAATCCTAACCTTAAAGCTAACCATAAGCTTAAAGATTAACTTTACGTTAATAGAAAACTTAATTATTCCAGCTTTTATTTAAAAGCCACGTGCATTATGGCTGGTGTCTCTTTTCATATCTGTTAACATGGACATAAAACTTATATTAAACACAAAATTACGTTCAAATTTTCCATTCAACCATACAAACTGCAGCAGTTGCTCATTAACTGCGGAAAAATATTTAAAGAATAGACTCCAACGACAGATTGCATGCTAGTTTTATTCATCCCATTGCGTTTCCTCAGATGCCATTTCGGACGAAAGTGTATAAACAGATAATGCCAAGTGAGTAATACAAGGCTTTATTGATAGAATAGAAATCTTTTATGATATATGAAATAAAATGTATTATTCGGTTATAGTAGATCCAAACTTTTTTGATTATCTATGGAGGATTCTTGCAACAACCATGAACACGATCACCTGTTTCTGGATGGCAAACATATCCATGGGCTCTGTGATTTACCGCAAATTCATAAGTGTGGCCCTAATTCTTCCGAATTTGACATGCTCGTTTTCACTTCCATGTGATAACCAAGTGGTTAGTGGCGTAGTTCAAGCCCATAAAAGGGTAGCTAATGGCGAGTAGCTTTTCAGTTACTTTTAACCATTATTGATCGTATCTAATGGCGCGTAGCTTTTCAGTAACCTTTACCATTATTGATCGTATCTGTGACATGAATGGAAATGGCATGATTTTGGAGTCACTTGACTTCCCATGGCCTTCTACAACTGCCACAGTCACCAATGTGGTTTCTTACATATAAAAGCTCATTTGGCCATTAATTATTAAAAAGCAATTCAATTAAGGCACCCATTAATATAATGATAAAATACACATTTCATTTGTATTCCCTTCGATAACAAAACATATGAACAAATGAATGGCGTTCCAATTTGTCTCGGCAAACTGATTTCTATTAGTCGACGTCCTCATGGGCACGTTAGATAAAAAATTTTATTAATTATTATATAAAAATGCTGAATAATTTTGATCGTTAGGCTTTTTCAGTCCTTGCACTAGGCACAACAGAAAATAAGACAAAACGATTCAATCTGAAGGAGGATCCATCATAAAACATATTGGTCTTGTAACCAAACGATGCCTAACAAAACGAATTAACTTTCCTTTTTTTCATCAAATGGAAAAGGGAAATATGTTTAATAATCCAAACGAATCGAATTAAACGTATCGGTTAAAATATTTCAATATTCTCCTTTTGCATTTCCAGCATACAAGTATCAACGCGAGGTTAGAATATACAACAAGAAGGCAAAATGAAACATCCCTTTTCAGATTTAATTTATGTACCACCAAAACAATTGCACTAATTGGCCTTTGCAGTTAGTTTGATAACAGTAATCTTAATCCCACATATGCAAAATGCACTTTTGTACATAATGCTATGAGATTGTGCTAAATCCGCGTCGTCCCTAACCTTCTGCATCGCACGGAAGAGTGAGACGTAAAACATATTTTATATTAAGCTGAGTGTAATGATTGGGTATATAGCAATTGCAATGCACCAACCACATTTTTCTGAGGGCAAGATAATTTCACGATGGTCGGGGATTGTTACGGACACAGAAGCTGGCAAAGTAAACTGTCAAGTGTGATTTAAAGGAAATTCTCTAGGGTCGAAATGATGGGTCTACTGAGTCCCGAATTAAAACACCTAATACTTAGTTAATATTCGGTTCTCTTACAACGTCTCTTAACAGCACCAAAATAAAGCCATCATAGTACAGGACAGAAGAATGAGCTATGGTCCCTGTGTGCGACTTTTGTCCGTTATCAAAAGCCTTTCTTTCGCAATATGATAAAAGTAACTTTTTTTGTAGCTGGCAAGAAATAGAACAGTGCCTTTAGTGTAATTCGGTGAATAGGCTTGCATTAGTTGGGATTTTAGTTGTGGGCTCGCCACGAAAAACATTTTTGAGAAATTTGGAAAACAGTCAGACAGTTTTCTCAGATTTGCTGATCACTCGATAATATTCTTTGAAATAAATTTATCAGGATACCTGCTCCTACAAAACAGGCTCTACCTCAATTTTTTGCTCAAGGCTCTAAACCAAATATACGTTTCCAGAAACATTCAAATTCCTACGGACTAGACTCCATATATATTGGAGTTTTTTCTCCTCGCCACTATGTCTCCTGCTTGAAAGGATCTCTACGAAGATGAGTAAACCTACCTTCTAACATGGAGTAAAATGTGGCTAGCTGAGAGAGTTTAAGAGTGTCACCAAATATTTTCGTACTAGAGATTATAAAAGATGCCTCGAAAGTAGCAATTGAAATATATCAGCTCATTTATCTAATTAACTCTCTTTAAGTTATCCAGCTAACCCACTTAGAAATCGGTCAAAAGCTGTCCAGATTAGACCCCATTTAATATAAATTCGTATATGTATTGAAAATATTTAGTTGTTTTCCGCAAAAGGTTGAGTTTTTGAGCCAGTCTAGTGGTCGAAAATATCCTCCTTGTAACTAGCATGTGTAAAAACATAGGAGATATTCACTCAAATTTGTGGTCAACAATATTTACATTTAAATCCAGATGTTAAATAATGTTCAAATTCACTTGTTATTTTGAAGCGAATTGAAAGTCCAAATATTTTTGCATAATAAACACCATTTATACACCAATCACAGAGTACCGTAGGTAATCCATAAGTTAAATTCTTCGAAACACAGAAACATCTCTCTCCAGCCTTTAGTGTAGTGGGTTCGGCCATAATTGATTTTAACTGCAATTCTGCGATGATTACCAGAAAATCATTAAAAAATTATAAATTGGGTTGAGATGCAGTCGCAGGTAGACCAAGACTTTGAGAGTCAAACCGCATTCTCCTGCACCTGGCCCCTTCTTTTTGGCCATGTGGAGACTGTGGCATTTTGGAAGATGGATTCGTTTTTAAACATGTATGCCTGTTCATTTTTCATCAGGAGATCAAGTCAATGTTTGGGTTTATTAATTACACTTGCCATGATTTACCATAATGTGTTCGTGCTTCTTAGGGATGTTCCCGTTAATTTACCTTATTTTACGTGGTTTGGTTGAAGGAAAAAAAAAACCTATCATGAAAGTGGTACTATAGTGCGCAGTTATCCCCACAATGTATATCCTATGCCACTAGTCAGATTTCTTGCCATATATCCCCAAAAAGACTTGTCATGCGGTCACGTAGCCTTTGCTTTTTCTTGATTTTCAATGCAAAGAAAAACTTTCCATTCCATTTGGTTCCAAATTTGATCATGCTTTCAAAGCTTGCATGTTTTTGATCAGCTTTTTCCTCTCACCATGGTCATTTAAGGGTTCAATTGCTTATCTTCGTCTAAATTGTTTCTAATCAATTCTCAGTTTGTATATTTATTCTGTTACTAAGGAGTATTTTCTCAATTTTACGAAGTGGCCCTTAGTGTCTTTCCCAATAAGTACCTATAATGGCGCACTTAGGATGAAAAAAGAGAAAAAATTCGCTCCAATTGTGTAGGAGCTGTAACAGAGGTGCTTTTTATGTGAACTGAACACTGAGATATCCGGGGCATGTTTATAATATAGGACAAAACCCATGTGCATATTAAAAAGGTCACGATGGGGTGAACGAAAACTCTGGATTACGGCACACTGTTAAAACCAATTTGAGGTTTAAGAGAAAATCTAAAAATAGACATTACATGAGGCTTTCTTGATAATATTTCTCAAATATGTTTCTAACCACAAGTATATCCCTACGCAAATTTTCAAGGGAATCTGTATTTTAAATCAATTCCAATGAACGTTTTGTTTTTTATCAATCTTTGCCCGTCCGCGATTTAATAGCGGTTTGTGACAACACAAATTACCACACTATGAAAAAGCTGAAATGACAATTGTGTCTAATTTACATATTTCGATACATATTTACATATAATGTAATAATTTCATTTGATAAAGTTGAAATATTTAAAACATTGTTATTATTAGTTTCTGAAAACCTAAATCGTTCAAGACGAATTGTCATATTATTATATTCACAGTATCCCCGTAAATAACACGCAAGTAAGCATACATCTTGCAGGCAGAAATACCCATAAGCAATCTTCTCGGCTATTACCTTGCCGTATGTCTACAGCCAATCACTACAAATACGCGAGCTTTTATTCGTTAGACCGCAATTTCTCACTAGATATCTGTCAACCAATCTCTTCACTAGCTGTTTTTCATGGCGATTTCTATTTGATGAAGGTTAAGGATAAATATACTTACAAGGGTTGCCAATGAGCTGAACATTTTATCAACGCTTTATCGTCAGATAGGGGTCGCTGTAACCCTTGACACCAACGTTAAATATTCAGAAGATGGTACCAGCTGAATTATTTAATTATATTCTTAGGCAACCCAAGGCTCAATGTCGTTCGCAATCTGGCTCATTTACGCAGCCTTTGCATCTGCTGAACCGGGTATGTTTACCAGTCATTATTTAAGCATACCATTCAACTAGATATTATTATCCAAACGCATGAATTAAAGGAGGATTCGGACTTTGACTTTGCTACTTTTGTTCCTACTTTCAGTGATGTAAGCCAAAAGCAAATTTTTCCTCTTTTTTTTAATACAGATAACCCTTTGAAATGCTTCTTTTTCTGCTTCAAACAGGTAACTGCGGAATGGACGCATGCAAGGGGAACATCAGAAAATCCGTGTGTAGCTCCGCAGCTGTGTGTTCAATTTTATCCGAGTGAGTGTTTAGAGACACTTATTGCTATTTTATATATCTGTCAAATTAGAATGCTGTTTAGTGAAGGGCACATCGTAAGTCAGCTTCTGAGCGCTTGTTTTCGTGAGTAAAAAGGTCAGTTTGCAGGTGCATATAGCCAGTAGTATTAACTGTTTATCTGCCAGCTACAGTAAAATCTTTGAGAAACTCCAAGCCTCCCTCAAGTTCATTTTATCTTATATAATTTGCGTGGGACTTTATTTACTCCTACTTCTATGCTATTTATTGAATTCTGTATTTATATAATAACTGCAGCCATACGTTCCAGATGGTTATTCGTTGTTTTACTTTGACAGTTAAAACCAGTTTCCGAATATTTGGAAAACCTGACAGCTTGCAAGCAGCGCTTATTTTAACTCCTCAAAAGCCAAACTTGCCAACAATTTCTATAATGCTGGTGCAAGATACCGTGTGGTTCCCAGGTACGTGGACATTCTCCATGTTATTCTCATTAGCAGAAAAATGGTGTCTTTTCATACTGACATGACATTTTTCCTTTAAATAGTTGTGACTGGTGTGCAGTTTAGTAGATTTATACAATTTAATGACGATGCTTCTGAATCATGGATATTCGAATTTGACGAGGATATCAAGGTAAACCGGCAGAAATAAACATTTTCCATTTCTTCAAATGCTCTACGGCATATATATCCTTATTTTGTTCGTTTAAGTTTTCAAAGGAATTATTTTTTTAAGCTGAAATTTCGGTAATCAAACCGCCTATTTCAGGATATAATGGTTTGGGGAGCAATAGCGACTCTTTCGGCAGCTGCACCCAAAAACTACATGAAGTTGGAAGTGCCTTATGGTTAGTCAAAACACATTTTTAAATTACTGTTAGATAGAAAATGATAGACAATATTATTCATTTTTCTTATATTTTTTAGATAACCACAAACTCATGCGAGTAACTGGAAGAATGCAGAACAAATATCTAGCTGTCACAGTGGGAAATTACGATCGAGGTGAAAGAACATTCACATTCATACCAAGCAAGAGAGCAGGAATTCTGCGAAATCCTTCGCAGTTTTTAAAATGGCCGAAGCGATTCGTTTGATGATAAATGTTTGTGGACACCTGTTACACCCTGCCTGCGCCTTCTTTTTCCAAATTCACTAATTTTCTAGAATTTCATTGGAAGCTTATTAATGAATCTATCTAGTAAAAAATTGAATTCTCGTTGCATTACATTAAATAAAACAATAACTGGTGTTTAAGAGTTACTGGACCTTATGGTAAATGACTAAAAGATGAGGTAGAGTAAACAAATGTTTTGGAAGTTTACTTAGTAAAACGACCTCTTGCAATTTTGAGATAAGTGTATTTGACAAATATGATGGCAAATTAAACTAAAAGCTCACATATTTTAGGTAGTTTATTTGGTGGCAGAAAATAGGCCGATTATTAGAACTAATGTAGGCAAATTCAGTTGGTGGAGAATTTGGCCATTACGTATTTCTCTTATAAGCGAACATCGACGACGTGAGTGCATGGTGGGACCTTGCGTCAGACGTGAGAGCGTGGAAGAAGATTACGGAGAAGTTACTTTGTTTTTTTCTTCATTCAACGTTTTATAGCCCATGACGTGATACGTTATATTTTCCAAAACTTGTGGAATCAAGCAACGGATATTCATAAGGGAATGGAGTGAAAACCAATGTACTTATGCCAATAATAAGAAACAATATAAAATAATTACTTTAAGATTGTCAAAGTTTGATTTAAAAGCAAATACAATGCTGCATAGCCTTTGGATTATGGCAAATGTATCACACTTGAACACATTTGATTCGATCGCGTGTAGTACGTTTAAAATAAAAGGAAAGATTCTTCCTTATAATAATTGCTGACTTGTTTGTATTAGTGGCTCGTAGTTAAGGGGTTTCCCTGTTTCGCATACAATGTAACAAAAAATAATTTCGTGTTCATGCCATGTTCAAAACCCGTTCGAGGAACAAATTATAATTTCTGGATTAATTTAGGTGATATCAGTAGTGATAACGTGATTAATGCGTCTTTATATTCGTGACTACAGTTGGTATAACGAGCAGTTTCTGATGTCTTTGATCCTTTTATTTGAAGACATAATAGTGGCATTATTTCAGCGATGATTATCCGTTGAATAAACGACAAGGCATAGACAGTATAATATAAGCAGCTGAACAGAAACCGTATGCATGGCTTTGAAAAGGAGATTATGAAAGATCCAAGGAAACAGATGTCGGTTCATTTACGGATTTTAGAAGATATGCTAAAGAAGGCAGAAATAAAAACCTTACATCATTAAGAAAAAAGCTCAGAAGAATAGCTTGCAAGCACTACTATGTATTCGATATGTTCTCAGCACGTAAGTACGTTCAACTGGGTAACACGTCGAGTAAAACCGGCCAACGATATAAGAATATAGTAAACCTCATCCTCGAACGCAAACAGTGTGTGGGAGATATGATGAGAAGGGAAACATGAACTGCTATGAATATTCAGTTCATGCGATAGTGCGAGAAACGAGGGCACCGTCAGTTTCATGCAGTAAATCGATATTTAAGTAAGTTCAGCTCCGCGTTTGTTCCACAGCCCTCTGTCCTCACAAGCCTAACTTTCACGATTATATGAAGGTAAATTTTTTTGTTGCTGGAAAAAAATATTCCAGTGCCTTTTGTGTAATTTGGTGAATAGGCTTGAACAAGGTGGCATCTTAGTTGTTACCTAACCACGCAAATAATTTTGTGAAATTTTGAAAACAGTCAGACAGTGAGGTGACCTTTGCTGGTCACTTGATAATATTATTTACAATAACCATGTCAGGATGCCTGCTCCTACAAAACAGGTTCAACCTTTATTTGTTTATTGCTCAAAACTCTATACCAAAAATGTGTTTCCAGAACATATCACATACCAATTTACTAGACTCCATTTCTGGCTCATTAGCCGTTATCAGCCAGTCATACCCATTCACACCTGAGTTTCGAACGCGTCACTTTGCAAACGACTGCAAGGGCTCTAAAATGAGCTCCAGGGCACAATGGAACTTACGTTTTCCTTAAGCACATCGGTGAATACCACACTTTCTTAGTTCATATTCCAAATTGAAACCGACAAAACAACAAGACCATGGCTCAATGGTAGAGTGTTACACTCAATTAACAAAGGTCGCGGATTTGAATCTCGGGTGACCTGCAAATGGGATTGAGTATGACTGGCTGATAACGTCTAATAAGACAGAAATGGCCATTCCGTTCTACTGTATCCTTGTCGGTTTCATATTATTAAAATATATTTCAAGTCACGATATAGTTCACTGATCGTACGCTTTTGATATTTCATCATCAGGCTTTTCAAATACTTGAAGGGTGGGTAGAGTAACAAATTTTTTAAACAGTCTATAAAAAGTAGGTATGAGGGGAGATTTGAGGGGTTAAGAGGTCAGGGGTTATGGTGTATTCCTTAAGAGGCGAGGAGGAGGGTGTATGGCAATATTCTAAATTACTGCTTGGTCGCTGGAACGCGGCGTGGCAGGTGCTGTGAACGCAGATGCTGAGTTTGATTTCGGCAAAGGGAGCATAAGAGCTACTACAAACACCTTTGTGAGCACAATGTTGGATTGGTCCACCGTATGGTCACTGCAACTGCCGTCGCAAGAATCCGCTGACGCATGAATTTAAATAAACTAATCATGTGTATTTTTGGATCTGGTGAACCAGTTTATATTCAGACAAATTTGAAACGCATTAAAAACAGTGCCTTATGCCAAATTATGTGATTGGACACAATAAAAACCGATATGGGTTTGCTGATGTCAATTATTCATTCGATATTTGCTGTGCTCGCTTCCATCGGACGGTAAGAAATTTTTTCCGGATTATCTTAATCGGTATGCCCATTAATGTATGCCTCGTCTGAGTTCATTTCCTTTAGTAATAGACTGCACTTGCTTGTTGGACAGGCGCCAACGATGCGGGTATTATCCCATGCAAGTATGTGTCTTATTTCCGGTGCGTGCATTGCTACTGGGAATAAGTGGTCACGTCAGCCCCACCGCAAGCTGATGTTCATGTATACGAAAGAAAGTATATCCTGGTTGAGCCACAAGGCAATGCGTGACTACTGGTACACGGCATTTTTTAGAAAATTTATTTTCTGTTTAAATAGCCAACCCTTGCCTTAGTTAAAAAAACTGTGTACGTAACATAGCTATATGTTTATGCACTACCTGGTGTTTTTTTGTGCTGTCGTTAGAATAGCTCAGATACATTGTTAACATAAGTTAGGGTAAACCTGCTCGTTTGTTTCTGCACTTGGCTGATCTAAGTATTAGAAATAGCTTTTTCTTTGTAATTGACTTGATATCACCACAAAGATCGACGAAAAAATTTTGGAGGATATCCAAATTGGGGAAAAGTTATGATTTCTTTGTTCTAAACGTTCGTCATTGAAAACGTGCGTTTTAGCTCGAATTAACAAGCTGCTAAACTGGGCTGTGGTTTTGGGACATGGGTTGTTTTGAAGCGTTTCATCAGTATTTCCGTGTTCGAGGTCGGGAGCTTTTCATTTACCTCTGTTTTGAAGTTAAATTGAATTTCTGGGAACGTGGACAAAGTCTTATTGATGTATTTTGATGATAACAAATAAATCGTCTACGTAACGCAGCTGTTATCGCGGTTTTATTGTGGGAAGAGCTGTGGCTCCGAGTTTATGCACTAAAGCTTATGTCAAAAATCATGTAAGTGCTGACCCGATAGGGCTTCTCTTTTGTGGCGTGTAGTAGTTCTCAGCAAATGAGAGGTTTGTTTCTATGCTTAGATCGAGGAGTTTGAGCAGGACTTCCTTGGGGTTCTTTGAAGAATACGCCTGTTGCAGACTAAGAGTACATGTTTTCGCAAAAGTAGGAGGAATAAACTTGGAAAAAAATGAAAACAACGAAGTACACCATTATTTAAGTTTTCGCAATCTCGAAACTCATTATGTTATCTATGAAGTGCACCTATACCAAGAAAACTGATATCACCGAAAACGTCAAAGGAGATTGAAATGGCTTCTATCGGCTCAGTAGTCCTCGTCAGCCAGCCATGCCCAACCCCTAGTCAATATCTAATCCAATGCTTGAATCAGCTATCTGTTGATCCATTGTTTACTGTTGTAACCAATGAGCTAAGGGCTACTTTCTCGCAAGTTTCGATTGAGAATAGAAGCATTGATGAGAATTGAACCAACATATATCAGTGAGACTTGAATAGCCATTTATCGTCTACATCCATGACTTCCAGAATTAATAAAGAAATATTTTGTCCAACGTCAGCCAGCCATGCCCAACACCTAGGTTAAGTTTATTCTTATGCTTGAACAGGCGATCTGTTGATTCGAAGTCCATTGTTGTAACCAATGAGCCAATGGCTCGTTTTCTTGCAAGTTTCGATTTCGAATAGTAACATTGGTGAAGACCGAAATGACATATATCAGGGAGAGGTTTATGGCCATTTCTCACCTCCATCCACGTGATACAGGAAAAGAGGAACTATTTAGCTCAAATATTTGTGAACGATGTCAATGTTTCCATGATAGGTTTGTCCAAAATTTATCAAAGACAAAATAAGATACTAAGTTGATTTCATGACAAAGTCGTCGATAATGCGATGGTTAAACTTTGAAAGGTAACGCTCTCGAAATATGTGCATGCATACCCGGAATGTAATATGCTTCTAATGGTATCAGGAAGGTGATCAAGTGCATATTTTTTAAGCAAACTCTGTCATATATAAAGATGATACATATAACGGAGAACCAATTCTATTTTAGATAGAGTTTAATGCTTTTCTGCAAACGAGGCTTGCGCAATCACATGGATGGGTCATCCGACGACAGAAGACCGAAATAGCATGGGGGAGCGTACCCGATTAACTTCTGATCAACTCAATAAGCGATCCATGGATAGGTCAAGCAATGGATTTTTGAATAAAAGCTAGGCGATACCAAACAATGCACATTCGAAGAAAATATCATAGGCAACAAAATATTTCGCACAGGGTCCTATGATTCAGCACACATTCTTTTGGCTTCCATTTTAAGTATTTTAACCAATGCGTAAAATCCTAGAGTAGAATCGAAATCGTTACGCCTGATCTTATTTCATGACATGTTCTTCTTTTTCCGTTACGCCATCAAAGCAGAACCTCCGCGATGATGACCAAAAGATAATGCAGAAAAATGAACTTATCTTCCATTTCATTATCAACTAGCCAACAGATTTATCAGATGCTCGTCCGGACTGCCACTCTTTCTAAATGGTGAGGAAGACCTAGGAAAACTCACCTGTATTTAATGAACTGAGAAGAAATTGATCACCAACCCGATGGATACCACCACCTCTCTTTATCCTCCCACCACCACCACCCAACCTCCTGCTCAATTGCATGAACATCCATTGATGAAGTCAAAAATTTTTTTAAAGGATTCGTGTACTTTACTTTGGTACTGTTTATAACGATTCTTGTTTATGTTACCTAACCAGAGGCGTGCACCGCAATTCGTTTACTCTCCACTGCGTAACCCGAGGAGTCGTTGACGGTCACTGCCTTTCTTACTCTCTGCTTCCTGCTCCGCTGCATCAGGGTAGTTTGACTAGTATCTGATGAATTTAAACATTTTCGACGGAATCATGCACTTGATATGCTAATGTTTATCCCAATGCCTGTATACGCAACCGAAACAGGTGCATGAACCGCAATTTAACGCAACCGAACCAGGAGGGCGCACACCAAATCGTTTAGGCTCACCGACACATTCAACTGTCAGTTTTGACATTATTCTTTCTAATGGCTCCTAACACTTATCGAGGCCAATAAAAAACCTAAAGGGGATATTGGCAAAACCTGATGAAGTCACCTTGATGTCTGTCAAAACAAGAAGCTCATCTTAATGCGGGTTAGCACAGATATATGAGAAAATCCCAAAAATTTTGTCAAGTACAACGTGCATGTTAAAATGAAATTTACCTTGTATTTTGTCACATTAACCTCAGTTTAAGAATTGGAAATTCAAATTTATACTGTTAAGAATGCTTTTTAAAGCTGGGACACGGTTGTCAGAACACCAGCCGATTTTAAATTGTTGGTCTTGCGATAAATGTCAGGCAGATGAAACATTTCAATGTCCTAAGCTATCACAAACCCTAAAATAAAACTGATGTGTTAACTTAATCTTTGAGCTTGCCAAATCCTAAGCCCTAACTGTGCGGTAACCGCGATCCCAATGCATTGCCAATGACATAAACCTGATTATTTTGTTAACGCTGACCTTAACCTTAACCGTAAAGCTTACCATAATCCTCAACTTAATCAAAGAATATTTCAACTTTAATTACAAAGCCGCGTTCATTATGGTTGCTTCCTCTACCCATGTCCATATACGTGTCACATAAAATCAGCTTTAATACATTAGTTAACTAAAATCCCTGAATTTACGTAGAATTTTCATTCACGCGTACAATTTTAAGCACCCGTGCATGAACAGCTGATAAATATCCAAAGAACAGAATTAATTGCCAGACTGCATGCTGGTATTATTTGTCCCATTACGTTTCCTCTGATGACTTTTGACGAAAGATTTTAAAGGAAATGCAAAGCGAGTAATACATAGAATGTATCCAGTTTACAGAAAAATGTTTGAACTTTAAAATATAATGTATTATTCAGTATAAGTATATCAACAAATGTTTGGTTATCTATGGAGGATCCTCGCAAAATCTTTGACCATGATCACCTGTTTCCGATCATCTGTTTCCCTGGGCAGTGTGGTTTTCATTAATGCATAAGTATGGTCCTAGTTCCTTCATTTATTGACGTGCTAATCTTTCCCTTACATGCCATAACAAAGACGTAGCTATCAAGTTACCTTTAAAATTATTGATTACATTAGTTACAAGAGAGGTAAGTGCATGATTTTGGAGTAACTTGACTTTTCATGGCATTCTACAACTACCATATATCCGTTAACATGGACATTAAACTTATGATTACCACATTATTAAGTTCAATTTTCATTCAAACATACAGCCTGCAGCAGTCGCTCATTAATTGCGGAGAAATTTTCAAAGAATAGACTCCAACGACAGATTGCATGTTAGTTTTACTCATCCCATTGCGTTTCATCAGATGCGTTTTTGGAAAAAAAGTGTATAAACAGATAATACCAAGCAAGTCATCCACAGACTTTATTGATAAAATAGAACACTTTTATGAAGTATGAAATAAAATTTACTATTTGATAATAGGATATTCAAAAATGTTTGATTTTCTATGGAGGATCCTCGCAACAACCGTTAACACGATCATATGTTTCCGGGTGGCAAACATCTCCCTGGGCTCTGTGATTTACCATAAGTTCATAAGTGTGAACCTAATTCTTCCGTATTTGACATGCTCATTTTTCCTTACCATGCGATACCCAAGTGGTTAGCGGCCCAGTTTAAGCAAACCGATTTATATTAGTCGACGTCCTCATGGGCTCGTTAGAAAAAATTCTTTTTAATTTTTACATTAAAAGGCTTAATCATTTTGATCGCTAGACTTATGCCGTCCTTGCACTCCGCACAACAGAAAATAAGACCAAACGATTGAATCTGAAGGAGGATCCATCAGAAAACATATTGATCTTGAATCCAAATGACGCCTAACGAAACGAATTCTATTTTCATTTTTTTCATCAAATTGAAAAGGGAAATATATTTAATAATCCAAACTCGTATGTCTCTTTTTAATAAAAACCAGTGAATTTATCGGTTAAAATATTTCAATATTCTACTTTTGCATTTCCAGCATGCCAGTATCAACGCGAGGTTAGTAGATACAGCAAGTAAGCAAAATGAAACATCCTTTTTCAGATTTAATTTATGTACCATCAAAACAACTGCACTTTTTGGCCATTGCAGGTAGGAAGACAACAGAAATCTTGATCCCACATATGCAAACGATGCAACGCTGTGAATAAATTGGACAATGTCGTTCAATTCGGCGATTGTAGGCTGCATTCGCATCATAATTTTCAAAGCAGTAATTCCTGATGCCACGGACGTGGCAAAATGCACTTTTGTACATAATGCTATGATATTATGCTAAATCCTCGTCGTCCCTAACCTGCTGCACCTCAACGAAGAGTGAGACATAAAACATATAATATGTTTAGCAGGGTGCAATGATAGGGTATATAGCAATTGCAATGCACACAACCACATTTTTCTGAGGGCAAGATAATTTCACGACGGTTGGAGATTGTTACGGACACGGATGCTGGCAAAGTAAAGCTGACAAGTGTGATTTACATGGAATCCTCTAGGGTCAATATGATGGGTCTACTGAGTCCAGAATTAAAACGCCGAGTACTTAGTTAATATTCGGTTCTCTTACAACATCCGCAACAGCAATATAACTTAGCCATAATAGTACAGGACAGAAGGCGAAACTATGAACACTGTGTGAATATTTGTCTGTTATCAAAGGCCTTCATTTCGCAATTTGATAAAAGAAACTTCTTTTGTTGCTGGCAAGAAATAGAACAGTGCCTTTAGTGTAATTTGGTGAAAAGGCTGAATAAGTTGTGATTTTAGTTGGTGGCTGGCAACGCAATACATTTTTAGGAAATTTGGAAAACTGTCAGACATTTTTCTTAGTTTTGCTGCTCGCTCGATAATATTCTTTGCAAAAGGAATGTGAGGATACCTGCTCCTCCAAAACAGGTACTACCTTAATTTGTGTTTTGCTTAATGCTCTATACCAAACATACGTTTCCAGAACCATTCAAATTCCTATGGACTAGACACCATATATTTTGGAGTTATTTCTCCACACCGCCAAGTCTACTGCTTGAAAAAAATCTCTACGAAGATGAGCAAACCTACCTTCTAACATGGAGTTAAATGCGGCTAGCTGAAAGAGTTTAAGAGTGTCACCATCTACTTTCATACCAGAGATTATAAAAGATGCCCCAAAAGTAGCAGTTGAAATATATCAGCTCATTTATCTTATTTTCTCTGTTTTAAGTTATCCAGCTTGCCTACTTAGAAATCTATCAAATCTGTCCAGATTTGACCCCATAAAATATAAACTCCTATATGTTTTGAAACTATTCAGTGGTTTTTCGCAAAAATTCAAGTTTTTGGGCCGGTCTAGTGCTCGAACATAGTCTCCTTGTAGCTAGCCTTTGTAAAAAGACAGGAGGTATTCATGTAACTTTGTGGTCAACCATATTAAAATTGAACTCCAGATGTTAAATAGTGTTTAAATTAACTTGTTATTTGGAAGCGAATTGAAAGTCTTAATATTTTAACTGATAAAAACCATTTAGGCATCAATCACAGAGTACCGTAGGCATTCGATAATTTAAATCTTTCGAAACACAGAAACATCTCTCTCCAGCCTACAGTGCGGTGGGCTCGGCTTCAATTGATTTTTACTGAAATTCTGCGATGACTTCCGGAAAATCATTAATGAATTATAAATTGGGTTGCGATGCAGTAGCAGGCAGACCAAGACGTTAGAGTCAAATATCATTCTCCTGCAACTGGCCTTTTCTTATTGGCCATGTGGAGACTGTGAAATGTTGGCAGATGACTTTTTTAAACAAGTATGCGTGTTCAATTTTCATCAGGATATCAAATCAATGTTTGGGTTTATTAATTACATTTGCCATGATTAAACGTAATGTGTTTGTGCTTCTTAGGGATGCTCTCGTTAATGGGCCTGATTTTACGTGGTTCTATTGAAAGAGAAACGAAATTAACTTTCGTGAACGTGGTGCTATAGTGCTTCGCATTCCCCATAATGTATCTACTATGCCAACAGTCAGATTTCTTACCTATATACCCACAAAGACTCGTCATACGGTCACGTAGCCTTTGCATTTCTGGATTTGTGATGCAAAGAAAATCTTTCCATTCCGTATTGTTTCGACTTTTGATCAGGTTTTGTAAGCTTTCATGGTTTTTATCAGCTTATACGTCTTTCCAGTGTCAGATTAAGGTGTTAATTGCTTATATTCATCTAAGTTCTTTCTAATCGGTTCTCAGTATTTATGTTTACTCTGGTACTTAATACTATTTTTACAATCTTACGAAGTGGCCCTTAGTATCTTTCCCAAGAAGTAACTCTAATGGTGCACTTAGAATGACATCAGAAACAAAATTCGATCCAATGGTGTAGCAGCTGTAACAGAGGTGGCTCTGATGTGTACTGAGCACCGATGTTTCCGGGGTAAGTTAATAATATAGAAGAATTCCCATCTGCGGATTGAATAAGTCACGCTGGGGTGAAAATAAAATCTGGATTATGGCGCACTGTTGAAACCAATTTTAGGTTTAAAAAAATATAAAAATATACATTACATGAGGCTTTCTTGATAATATTTCGTAAATATTTTTTCTAACGACAAGTATATCCGCTCGCAATTTTTCAAGGGAATCTGTATTTATAATTAATTCCGATGGTCGTTTTGTTTTATATTAATATTCGCCCCTCCGCGATTTTATAGCGGTTTGTGACAACACAAATTACCACACTATGAAATAGCTGAAATGCCAATAGTGTCTAATTTACATACTTCGATACATATTTACATATAATGTAATAATTTCATTGGATTTATTTGAAATACTTAAAACATTGCCATTATTAGTTTCTGAAAACCTAAATCTTTCAAGGTGAATTGTCAATTTATTATTTTCACTGTCCTTAGAAACGGAAAGCAATTTTCATATGCTGCCGAGTTCTTTTTCTGCATTTTTCGTTTCTCAGATTCTCCGCGTTTGAGGTAGGAATGAGGCCAACTGCCCATATCAAGGGTACCATGACGTACTATTTCAGTTTCCCTCCCAGTTAACAGTTTCCCCGTTAACAACACGCAAGTTAGCATACATCTTGCAGGCAGAAATACCCATAAGCAATCTTCTCGACTATTACCTTGCCGTATGTCTACAGCCAATCACTACAAATACACGAGCTTTCATTCGTTAAACCGCAATTTCTCACTAGATATCTGTCAACCAATCTCTTCACTAGCTGTTTTTCATGGCGATTAATATTGGATAAAGGTTAAGGATGAATTTACTTACAAGGGTTGTCAATGAGCTGAACATTTTATCAACGCTTTATCGTCAGATAGGGGTCGCTGTAACCCTTGAAACCAACGCTAAGTATTCAGAAGATGGTACCAGTTGAATTATTTAATTATCACCTTAGGCAACCCAAGGGTTAATGTCGCTCGCAATCTGGTTCATTAACGCTGCCTTTGCATCTGCTCAAATGGGTATGTTTACCAGTCGTTATTAATGCATAACATTCTGCTAGATATTATTATTCAAACGCATAAATTGAAGAAGGATTCGGACTTCGAATTCGCAACTTTTGTTCCTAATTTCAGTGATGTACGTCAAAATCACATTTTTCCTCTTTTATTTTTAATAATTGAATACCCTTCGAAATGCGTCCTTTTTGGCTTCATGAAGGTTACTGCCGAATGGACGCATGCAAGGGGAACGTCAGAAAATCCGTGTGTAGCTCCTCAGCCGTGTGTTCAATTTTATCCGAGTGAGTGTTTAGAGACACTTATTGCTATTTTATATATATGTCAAATTAGAAGCTGTTTAATGAAGCCCTTAGCGTAAGTCAGCTTCTGAGCATTAGTTTTTGTGAGTAAAAAAGGCCGTTTGCATTTGCATATAGCCAGTAGTATTAACTGTTTATCTTCCAGCTAAAGTACAAAATTTGAGAAACTACAATCCTCCCTGAAGTTCATTATATCTTATATAATTTGCGTGGGACTTTTTTTACTCCTACTTCTATGCTATTTATTGAATTCTGTATTTATATTATAACAGCAGCCATGCATTCCAAATGGTAATTCGTTGTTTTACTTTGACAGTTAAAACCAGTTTCCGAATATTTGGAAAACCTGACAGTTTGCCCGCAGCGCTTATTATAACGCCTCAAAAGCCAAACCTGCCAACAATTGCCTTAATGTTGATGCAAGATACAGAGTGGTTTCCAGGTACGCGAAGACGTGGGAATTCTCCTTTTTTTATAAGCAGAAAAAAGGTGTCTTTTCATAACGACATGACCTTTTTTCTTTAATAGTCGTGCCCGGTGTGCAGATACATAGATTTATACAATTTAATGACGATGTTTCTGAATCGTGGATATTCGAATTTGACGAGGATATCAAGGTAAACCGGTAGAAATAAACATTTTCCATTTCTTTAAATGCTCTACAAAATATATGTTATTATTTTGTTCGTTTAAATTTTCAAAGGAATGATTTTTTAAGCTGAAATTTCGTTAATCAAACACATCGCCTATTTCAGGATATAATGGTTTGGGGAGCAATAGCGACTTTTTCGGTAGATGCACCCAGAAACTACATGAAGTTGGAAGTGCCTTATGGTTGGTCAAAACACATTTTTAAATTACTGTTAGATAGAAAATGATAGACAATATAATTCATTTTTCTTATTGTTTTTAGATAACCACAAACTCATGCGAGTAACCGGAAGAATGGAGAACAAATATCTAGCTGTCACAGTGGGAAATTACGATCTAGGTGAAAGAACATTTACATTCATACCAAGCGAAAGAGCAGGCATTCTGCGAAATCCTTCGCACTTTTTAAAATGGCCGAAGCGATTCGTTGGATGATAAATTTTTGTGGACATCTGTTACACACTGCCTGTGCCTTCTTCTCCAAATTCACTTCTTTCCTAGAATGTCATTGGAATCTGATTAATAAATCTATAGAGTAGAAAATTGACTTCTCTTTGCATTACTTTAAGTAAACTGTAACTGGCGTTTTTGAATTAATGGACCTGTTGGTAAATGACTGAAAGTTGAGGTAGAGTAAACAAATGTGTTGTTAGTTCACTTAGTAAAACGAGATCTTGCGATTTTGAGATGAGTGTATTTGCTAAATATGATGGCAAATTAAACTGAAAGCTCACATATTTAAGGTAGTTAACTTGGTGGCGGAAAATAGGCCGATTATAAGAACTAATGTAGGCGAATTTAGTTGGTGGAAAATTTGGCCATTACGTATTTCTCTTATAAGCGAACATCGATGACGCGAGTGCATGGTGGGACCTTGCGTCAGATGTGAGAGCGTGTAAGAAGATGATGGAGAAGCTTCTAATTTTTTCTTCATTGAAAGTGTTTTCTCCCACGACGTGAAATGTTATATTTTTCAAAACTTTGGCACTCAAGAAACTGATATTCATAAGGAAATGGAGCGAAAACAAATGTTCTTTTGCCAATAATGAAAAACTATAAAATAATTTCTAAAAGATTGTCGAAGTGTGATTTAAAAGCAAAGAAAATGCTGCTGAGTCTTTGGATTATGACAAAATGTATCACACTTGAACACCTTTGATTTGATCGCGTGTAGTAGGTTTAAAACAAAAGGGACGCTTCTTCCTTATAAGAATTGCCTAGATTTATTTGTATAAGTGACTCGTAGTTTAGATGTTTCTCTTTTTCGCATACAATTTAACAAAAAAATAATTTCGTGTTCATGTCATAATCAAAACCCATTCCAGGAACAAATTATAATGTTTGGATTAATTTTGGTGATATCAGGAGTGTAAACGTAATTATTGCGTGTTTATATTCTTGACTACAGATGGTACAACTAGCAGTTTCTGATGTCTTTGATCCTCTTATTTTAAGACATAATAGTGGCATTATTTCAGCGATGATTATCCGTTGAAAAAAACTACAAGGAATGGACAGTATATTATTAGCAGCTAAAAGGAAACCGTTCCGTTCTCCTGTATCCTTGTCGGTTCCATATTATCAAAATATATTTCAAGTCACGATATAGTGCACTGATCGTACGCTTTTGATATTTCATCATCAGGCTTTTCAAATATTTTAAGGGTGGGTTGAGTGACAAATTTTTAAACAGTCTATAAGAAGTAGGTATGAGGGGAGATTTGAGGGGTTAAGAGGTCAGGGGTTATGGTTTATTCCTTAAGAGGCGAGGAGGAGGGTGTATGGCAATAAGCTAAATTACTACTTCGTCGCTGGAACGCGGCGTGGCAGGTGGTGTGAACGTAGATGCTGAGTTCGATTTTGGAAAGGGAGCATTAGAGCTACTACAAACGCCTTAGTGAGCACAATGTTAGGTTGGTAAACCGTATGGTCACTGAAACTGCCGTCGCAAGAATCCGCTGACGCATGAATTTAAATAAACTAATCATGTGTATTTTTGGATCTGGTGAACCAGTTTATATTCAGACAAATTTGAAACGCATTAAAAACAGTGCCTTATGCCAAATTATGTGATTGGACACAATAAAAACCGATATGGGTTTGCTGATGTCAATTATTCATTCGATATTTGCTGTGCTCGCTTCCATCGGACGGTAAGAAATTTTTTCCGGATTATCTTAATCGGTATGCCCATTAATGTATGCCTCGTCTGAGTTCATTTCCTTTAGTAATAGACTGCACTTGCTTGTTGGAACGGCGCTTACGGTGCTGGTATTATCCCATGCAAGTATGTGTCTTATTTCCGGTGCGTGCATTGCTACTGGGAATAAGTGGTCACGTCGCCCCACCGCAAGCTGATGCTCATGTATACGGAAGAAAGGATTTCCTGGTTGAGCCACAATGCAATGCATGACTACTGGTACACGGCATTTTTTAGAAAATTTATTTTCTGTATAAATAGCCAACCCTTGCCTTAGGTGAACAAACTGGGTACGTAAAATAGTTATATGTTTATGCGCAACCTGGTGTTTTTTTGTGCTGTCGTTAGAATAGCTCAGATACATTGTTAACATATGTTAGGGTACACCAGCTCGTTTGTTTCTGCACTTGGCTGATCTAAGTATTAGAAATAGCTTTTCCTTTGTAATTGACTTGATATCACCACAAAGATCGACTTCTCTTGATGTCCTGACCAGTGTTTTAGATTGGAGCTTCGAAGTTAGTGTAGTGTACATCTATTTCCGCAAAGCCTTTGACATTGTGCTCCATCAACGTCTTTTACATAAACTGAGTGTTCTTGGCATCAGAGGGAAGCTTTTAAACTGGATAAAGGCATTTCTGCTTCCTCGAAAACAACGCGTCTGTAAAGGAGACGATAAATCCGACTGGGTGAACGTGTTGAGTGGTGTTCCTCAGGGATCCGTACTTGATCCTCTATTTCATTCTTTTTGTAAATTACCCACTTAAGGATTTGAACTGCGGTAAGATCATGTTTGCCCATGACATTTAGAGGTGGTAAGTAATTAAAGACCCGAGCGATCAGAATATTCTGCAAAATAATCTGCGCAGATTGCAAATCCGATAAATGGCTTCTAGATTTCAATGTGGAAAAGTGTGCCGTTCTCAACCTTCGTTACACCAATTAACTTCCAACTGCAAACGTGAGGGCATTTTACCAAAATGAAATTTAAATTCCCATAGAATCTTCAGATACAGACCTCGAATTTGGATCTTAAGCCATCGGTGCAAAGTGTCAAGGCTGCAAACACCGTCATGCGCGTCTTGCAACCTATCAAAAGTGCGTTTGTATATTTCATAAAGATGTGGCGGCAATGGCTCGCAAAAGACAAATATATCTCGAGAAAGTGCAACGGCGTGCAACAAAGTTAGAAAGAGGCCTTATATACATAGAAGACTGGAATGCCTAAATCTATTCCCTCCGTGTTACAGACAGCAGCAAGGTGATCTTTTCTTAGTTTACAAAATAATACACGGCATTGGGCAAGGGTTGCGCTCTGAGGACAGTGGCACCTCTCGCCTCATTTTTTGACAGGAAATGAAGCTGAGCAGGAAGTTATCCAGGCTAAATCGCCGCTCTGAATTCTTCCCGCAACGGATAGTAAACAATGTAATGATCTCCCGCAATCAGTCGTGGAAGCGACGTCCGTACAGTTTTTCAAGAATCACTGGGTTAATTATATGTCTCCCTTGTTTTCCTTCGATGATTTTTATACGAAGTAATATCACGTCAACTCCAGACATGAGTTATTTGTAAAACAAATGCCGCTAATATTTTATGAATATTATGTGTATAGTGTAAGAGAACGTACACGGCAGTTCGAACGTCGATATCGACGAGGTCTACCGAATGCTCCCAACCAGGTGGTGCAGGGACGGTGACTTGCGCGTGAATTAGTTTTAAGTGATAGTAGCCTTGCGCTGCAGCTACCGCACTCTCTCCTCCTCCCCCACCTGAGCCCGGTGTCAAGACATATTCAAGAAAACCGGAGATGGGAGAGGGCGCAGGTGGCTGGCGCGGCTGGAGCCGCCCCAGGGCGTGCCACAACACCTGGCTCGAATCCCACGGAGTGGGAGTGCCATAAAGGCCACATTAAGAAGGAGCCATTGCAACCTGACTCTCAGTCCGCCAGTCAGCCACTCCACACCAAACACACATTGGGCTGACCACGCGGTCCGAGTTATCCCGTCAGTTGGCAACCTTCCAAGCCACGGCTTTTAGCGCACCGTGATAGGTTCAAGCGCGTCAGATTTTCTAAAGTGAGGAAAATACGCTGAGCTCTCGACCTCACTCTCTCCCCCACCCCCACAATCAGACTACTGTCTGAGCCGGTCAGTTGTCTGATGCGGAAGCAGGCGCAGCTACTGTTGACCCCGTCTACGTGTACTACGTACACGACCTGACCTCCCAAACACAAGCACCAGGATTTCACACAACAGTAAGGTTGAACGGCTTACATCTCACATGTGTGAGATAGCCAGAGGTCACGTTAAGAAGGAATTATCGCAGCCTGACTCTCAGACCACCAGTCAGCCACTCCACACAACACACATTGGACTAACTGTGAGGTCTGAGTGTAATTCTCTGTTGGCAACCTTCCAACCGCGGTGGTTAACCTTCCGCACACTCTTCTCCTCCCCCACCTGAGCCCGGTCTCACGACACAGGCAAGAAGACCGGAGATGAGAGAGGTCGCAGGTGGCTGGCGCGGCTGGAGCCGCCTTTGGGTGTACCACCACACCTGGCTCGGATCCGACTGAGTGGGAGTGCCATAAAGACCACATTAAGAAGGAGCCATTGCAGCCGGACTCTCAGTCCGCCAGTCAGCCACTCCACACAAAACACACATTGGGCTGACCACGTGGTCCGAGTTATCCCGTCAGTTGGCAACCTTCCAAGCCACAGCTTTTAGCGCACCGTGATAGTTTCAAGCGCGTCAGATTGTTTATAGTGAGGAACATGCGCTGAGCTGTCGACCTCACTCTCTCCCCAACCCCCACCATCAGACAATGTCCGAGCCGGTCAGTTGCCTGATGTGGGAGAGGGCGCATTGGCTGACGGATCGGCGTAACCGTCTTCGCGCGCCTTAGCACGACCTGGCCCCCCTAATGCACACACCAGGATTAACAAACTCAGGGGATATGGAGCAGCCATCGCCGTCTGACTCCCAGTCCACTGGTCAGCCACTCGACACACACAGCACATACTCTGAGCCGACGGCGTGTTCTGGTGGAAGCGTCAGATTGGCAGACTTCCCAGTCACGGTTTCTAGGAAACCGTGATATACTCTGGTAAATGGTGATTGTGAGGGTTTTGTCGATGCATTCGTGTAGGTAGTGTGCGCTGATGTAGCTTAGCCTCCGATGGTTTACCGGAGGTTGTCGTGGAGGCGCATGTGTCCTAATAGGCCCATGCGGTCTGTAAATGTGCGGGAGCAGTTAGGGCAGTGAAGGCGGGCGCGTCGACTGTATGTCGGAACCCCAGGCACTGGTTCACAAGCCTCCGTGCGATGGATTCGCAGGTGACCGACCAGGCCGATGCGTGAGTTGAAGGTGCGGGCGCAATGTTGGCAGGAGAAATCGGTAGAGGCTGGGGCGATGTCATTCATGGTAGTGGGGGTGTCAGGGGCGCTAAGAATGGCAGTTGCGGAGGGTGTGCATGGTATATCGGTGTTGTCGGCATTGCGGTGTATGCCGCTGTCATGGATGCGCATGTGACCGAATAGGCCCATGTGATGAGTGAATACGCGAGGACAGTAAGGGCATTGGAGGCGACGATCTCTGCTGTGTGATGGTGTTCCAGGCACTGGCTCACCGCGCACTCCGTCGGACAGGAAAACATATTCTACCGTGTCGGTGCCCAGAATTCTTGGAAACTGTTCTGAATGCAAAAAACTAGTAAAAGTTATCTTAAACAAAGAAAACCTCCGCCGGATTTTTATATTATGGGGTAGTTTATTCCACATGGCCATGGCGTTTACCGAAAAGAACCGTCGATACTTAACTGTGCGAGCTAATGGAAGAAATAAGAGACATTGCGATGACTGCTGCGCCGAGGATGGTCAAGCTGCCTCACAGTGGTAAAGGGGATTAAATGTACCACTTTTCAAAAGCTTAAACAGCAAAATGAGTCCCTTCTGCACTCGGCGAAACCATAAGGGATCAATGTTAACAAGCCCACAGCGTTCTTGATACGACAGATTACGGTGCTCAAACGATAAAATTCTTTTCGTAAAGAAGTGCTGGACCGATTCTATTTTCTTCCGTTCGCTAGCGCGCAGAAGGCTAAATAGAAACTATCAGTATTCCAGGCTAGGTCTAACGTACATTTTATAATGCGGAGTCTAATATCAATAGTTTAAAATTTCGGAGAATAAACCCGGCAGTTCTGCGTGCTTTGGAGACAATCAGGGCGCAATGCTCTTAAAGATTGAGACCGTTGGAATATGATATGCCCAGGTCCTTAACAACACCAGGTACATTTACATAGTGGCCATATATGCTTAGATGAGGCTGATGGTTGTCACCGACAACCATAACGTAACATTTGTGCCAAGAAAGGGAAAGGCGCCATGTGCAGCACCACTGGGCCTTTGCCCAGATCATTTTTTTAATAGATCAAGCACGGTGTCGCGATCTGCCGGCTTGTATCGATAGGCAACTTTTAAATCGTCAGTATACATAAAGGGCATACCATTTCAAAATAAACCTGGCATATCATTGACAAAAAGACAAAATAAAAGCGGGCCTAGTACACCACCCTGAATAACTCCACTCCTTACACGTGCCGAGTTTGAGAGAGCTCAGGTAAGAAGATATCAAGCTCAGAAGTTTATCACATATACCGAAAGAGGAGAGTTTCAGGAGAAGAAGGGCATGGTAAACACGATCGAAGGCCTTGGTGAAATCGAAATAGACTATGTAAAGTGCAAAGCAATTATCCCTAGATTGTAGAACATGATCAAAGAAAGAGAACTGACATGTGTCACAAGACCTTATTTTGAGGAACCCATGCTGGGCTGCACTCAATATGTTATTCTCAGTTAAAGGATACATCTTCTTATCTTTGATCAAGGTCTCCAGGATTTTCGAAGCTGCGGACAGTGTGTTGATTGGCCTAAAATCGTCAAATGACGGAGATTGGCCGTGTTTATGGATAGGTAGAATGTGTGATTCCTTCCATACACTGGGAACGGTTTCACTTTCAAATGCTAGATTAAATATCTTACATCGAAGTGACGGGAAATATCATTAGCATCCGCCTTTATAATACTGATCGGTACGCCATTTGGTCCAGGACTATAAGATTGACGAAAACGTCGAATGGCTACGGTTACGTCCCAGAGGGTAAAAGTTATGGTCTCGAGGACGGCACCGGTCCAAACCTGGATGGGCGGAGGGGGAGCGGTCGAATTTTCAATAAATGATCTGGACAAGAAAACGTTAAAACTATCAGCTGTCAATTTGTCATCAACTACAGGATTGCCAACGGAGTCCAGTAGTACGGGATGCCATGTTTTACTATGGGTTCTTATTGCGCATGAAAAAAGTTTTGCTACAATTAATGAACGGTTTTTGACATATTTGACCTCTTCGGTTAGCCGTTTTTCTTCGGTTAGCCTCTTGGTCTGCTCAAAAATACGGTGAATCAAGGGCAGAACGGAATTTTTGTTTTGCAAATGGAATCGACGAGAGAGTTTACGCAACCTACGGCGAAAAGATAAAGGGAGATAAATCTCATCCGTGACATTAATTAATTTCTTATGGGGAACAAAACGAGAAATAAGTGGATCTAAAACTTCGTAAAGCATACCGGCCTTTCATCGTGCGCACGGATCAAAGCTCTCTGACCTGGTTGCAGAACTTTAAGAACGCTGAAGGACAGGTTGCTAGTGGCAAGAGAGACTAACTGGGTATGATTTTGAGTGCATATACCGTCCAGGACGTCAGCACAATAATGCTTATGCTCTCACTTTGAAGCCTTGGCGTCCCCATGGCGAATGTCCATCATGTACAGACATTAGCATTAGTGCCATGTCCTTACAAGAAGACCAAAGCCGTCTTTGGGCGCAAGCTCAGCAAGGGGACCCTCATATTGGCCCGATATACCATAGGAAGTTAAGTGGTTCTCGACCACTTAGTGCAGTTGAACTGAGAGGCCATAGCTATGAGACGCGTTGCTTGCACACGGTGTGGGACAAACTCTTTATAGATAATGACTATCTGTTCTATTGGGATGGCTAACAATACCCGTGATGTATTCTTCTACCATTATCCATGGAAGATTAGGTTCTTTATAGAATCCACACAAAATTGGGGCACGTGGGTATCCATAAGACCGAATGGGTCCTTAGGCGCTGATACTACTGGCCTAACTTCAAGCGATCAGTGTGTAACTTTATTTGGTATTGCACCCTGCGCTATCAGATCAAACCGCCACTACAGCTAAATAGGGCTGCTCTTCAGCCAATTCTGAGGGGATACCCCAACGAACGCGTGGGCGTTGACTTAGTAGGACCACTACTACCATCAGTTCGGAGCAACCGATATATTCTAGTGATGGTTGACTTCTTTACCAAAATGGCTGAAGCGGAACCCCTTTCCAACGTGTCGGCTTAAACTGATGTCCAGGCCATCTTTAACAATTGGGTATGTAGATGGGGTGCACCAGAACAGATCAATTCGGATCTAGGGTCCTCGTTTGAAAACGCGGTTCTTCTTAGCCTGTTTAAATACTTAAAGGTCAATAAGACGCGCACCATGGCTTACCATGCGCAAGGTAACTGTCAAGTGGACCGGACAAAAAGGATGCTAGTTGGTTTACTAAAGGCTTTTGTAGATCGCCAGGCTCCCTTCACGTGGGATAATGCGTTGCCAGCATGCATGCTTGCATACCGCTCCACGATTCACTCGTCGACACAGCAGACGCCTTTCGCACTCACCTGTGGTCGTAAAATACGCATACCAGAGGATCTACAGGTACCTCTCGAGAATAATCGAATACCGGTTGGTTCTTACGTCGCTGCACTGCACAAAAAATGCGTATAGCCACAGAGGAAGCACGAATACACTAACAAGGAGCCCAGGGTCACCAAAAGAAACACTATGACAGGCTAGCTTATGGGTGTCCATATGATGTCGATGTTGTGTGGCTCAGGGAACACGTGACCCCCTAGGGATTACCGAATAAGTTTGTAATTGACTGGTCAGGGCCATATACCGTCACCAGAATGCTCTCCGATACTACTTGCGTCATTCAAAATCAAAATCGACCATTCAGCTCTGAATTAACGGTTCACTTTAATCGACTTAACCTGGAGGAAAGGCCAGGGGAAGATTACAGCATAGTCTTACACTCAGGCGATGCAGTGCGTTACTTAGATCATGAGGGGATTGAGGGGTAGGTTGAAATACCACCCGAAGGTGGAGAAGAAACCGCAATGTCACTGCCTTATAATCTTTAAAATTTGAGGGACCCCTTACGTTTGCCAGATAACATTGAACTCGCTGAGGATAGCGACAACTTTACAGAGGAGGGAAAATTTAAAGATAGAATCAAAAGTTTCTCATTTTTTCTAGTATCTGAGATAACTAGCAGATTACTAGTGCCAGGAACGGGCACTCCCATTGGCTAGCATGCACGAGTTTTCATGTCAATCCTCTAGTTCTATTGGCTTGTGTCACTTTTAACCGTTAATGCTATTGGCCCCTGGAAAAGTCGGGATGTCTATATTTTTACTACCTGTAAAAACTTCGTAACTATCAATCAAGCCCGGAAGGCCATAAAAACTGTACTGATAATCATTTGGGCTCTATTTGATATACAATGTATGCTTTACGCATACACATTGGTCTTTTCCTATGTAAACCTATAAAATCGTCTGGAGAACACGACCGTTTTTCGAAATCATTTATTCCTTTTTCAAATGCACGTTTTCCGCCAATTTATGCTAACTTCCCTCAAAATCTCATTTCTATACCACCCCCTATCTTTCAAATGCCCCAATATAGTCTTCCCTTCCATGGTTTTCATCCAAATATGCCGTTGTACAATAATCTCAGTTCTCTTAACCGTAACATTTCGACAAATTGTAGACCAGAGCAATTTTGTTTCCCACCTTTCGTTTCTTCTTTCCAGTTTTCTTATCCGCCACCAAATTATCCTTTTTTATAAATACTGATGAGCGTAGCCTGCAGCTCATGAATACGCTCAGCTTAGTTTCACTCAATGCGAGATCAGTTGTAAATAAGATGTTTGAGCTTAGAACAGTAGCCTTTGAGCTTGATCCCGATGTGCTCTGCATCACTGAATCCTGGGCTCACTCTCTTATTTCTGACTCGACGCTTGCTATAGATAATTTTAATTTGCACCGACAAGACCGCGCTGAAAAACGTGGTGGTGGTTGCCTCCTTTATATTAAATCATCCTTTGTACATTTCCGTTTTCAGCGGAGCATTTCGTTATTTTCTGGAAATGTATGCTTTGCTTCAGTCATCCTCCCGCACAATAAAAAGCGATAATTGGCTGTGTCTCTAATCCTCCGTGTTATTCTGGCAATGAAAGCGAGCTCTGTTAATTATTTGAAAGAGTTGTAGACACTCAATTTGATGTCAAAATAATCGTAGGCGATTTTAATCTGCCAGACATTGACTAGCAGGCAAATTCCTCTCCGCCTTACCATAAGAAATCTGTCAATACTATTAACTTTTCAAACATGTCCAAAATGGTCAGATCAGTTACTAGAAATGACAACATTTTAGATTTAAATTTTTACAAATGATGTCCACCCTCTCTTTATTAATTTTCATCGTGATCTATTCACAAGTGATCACGCAATAATTCGCCTTTTTTTTCCAGTCCCCCTTCTTAGAAGCCTGAGGTTAAATGCAATAACCTCGGCTTTGCTAACACAAACCATTAAATAATAAATAATTTCGTAAGCACTCTAGATTTT
>WEDG01001710.1:0-78600 GCA_017591395.1 Schistocephalus solidus
CGTGAAAATAGTTTCACGACTTAAAACGAACAATTTTTTTAACTAACTCGACTTCATTGGCTAGCCGCTTTTCTTCGGCCAGCCTCGTAGCTTGCTCAAAGATGCGTCGAATCAAGGGTAGAATGGGAATGTCGTTTTGTAGATGAAATCGACGAGAGCGTTTACGTAACATTCGTTGACAAGGCAAAGGGAGATAAACCTCATCCGTGACGTAAATTATTTTCTTACGGGGAACAAAACGAGAAAATAGCACTTTCAAAACTTCTTGCAGTGTACTGCTACAGGTATTCACATCATGACATAGAAAGAAATGAGACTAGTCGTGAGAATTAAGATGTATCTATAATTCTGTCGAAAGGGATGATCGGAAATCAAAGAAAAATCGGTATTTGTGAAAAATGTTTCTTTAGGTTTAAATTCTAGTTAAGAAAAATCAATTTCGTCATCTGAACTCCCGAGTAGTCCTTAAGATGACACTGACAAAGACAGGTAATCTCTGCAGAATATTTTATAAATTATGCTTGAGCCTCGGGTACGGGAGTTAATAATCCGATTCCATGTGTCAATATCTAGGGCCACGAGTAATTCCTCCAACTTTTTAGGGCCAGAAGGTGAAAATCATCAAACTTCAGGAAATTTAAATCACTTGCAATCATAAAATACTTAAAATTTTATTCAGCTGTGACTTGAAACGCCTGTGAGAGACAAATATCGTCATCCTAACTGGCACTATGTTGGCGGTAGATACAAACAACTTGTAAAGAGTTCTTATTTTTAAGGTAATTCAAAGCCAACAGCTCTCTTTAACCGCGTTAAATTGTGGGTAGTCTGCTGGTTCAAATCCCAGCGCTTGCTTAACACAGATACAGCTTCTTCCACCATGGCTGTCACGACGAGCATTTTTGAATATAAGTATAATCTAGAAGAGAGATTTTTGAGTCTGCTACGGAAGGTGTTGCCCATGTTTCAGTAACCCTAACAATAGCTGGACAGTAGACGAAGACCAAATAAAATGACGGTGCTCTCTGGGCCTTAAATAAACACTTTTTGTATTTATTTATTAAGTCTGAAGCAGGGGCATGTTATTGGGCAAGGGTCTGACATTAAGAACGAAAAGTTTAAGTGGGCAAGGTAGTTGTTTTTGAAGGAGAGCAGCTAAGTCGTCCAGTGGTTGATGGGCCACTGAACATAGGGAGCGGGGGCTTTTACCCAGTTCTGCAAAAAACTTTTGTGGCATAGCATGCGCCTGATGTGGGTAAATGGGAGTAAGATATGGAGGAGGAAATGAAGAAAATGGGAACCGAGCGCCATCGCTAGCTTTTGGGGCTTATCTAGGAAACCCGTGGGCACGATACTGCAAAGTTTTCGGATTAAAGTGATACAGAGGGTCGGTGAGTCTATTAGTCCAGCAGGACCTTTCATATTGGGAGACAACTGGGAAAATGACCGTGGGGGGAAAAGGCAGTGGGGTTGGGGTCCCTGCTGCGAAAAGAACAGATGTGCGATTCTTGGACGATACTGCTGGTATTGTTTGTTTAGCAGCCTCGATATAGGATCTAAGGCTTGTTGAAAATTTGAGGTAGTTGGATTAAGGGAGTAACAGGCGACCGTTAAGGATAATTTTTCGTAAAAAGGCTAGATTTTTGTGATTTTCAAGTGGCTGAGATTTAAGTCGGATTTTTTCTGAGCTCACGGTCAACACTGGTTTGCCAGAGTTACTGGTGAACTTTGTATGGATGCGGAAATAAGAGAAGTACTGTTGTCTTGAGATCCCCGAGGTCAATCATAGTCAGTTTCCGTACAGAGTTAACTAGAGATTCAGATGGCAAGGCCGTAGAAGACATTAGATGCGATTTGTTCAAAATAGTAACAAGAGTATTCATTTCTGTGTTGCTTGTCAATAGTTTAATTTTTTCCGTTTTCTCTGCATTAGAGTTAGGTCAGAGAAAACTGACCAATGCCATTTTCAATAGGATTCTCTACTTATCTTCTTCCTTGACGTAATGAATTTGACGTCTTTCAAGGAAAAGGGAGTGCTTTATATTGGCGCATTTCGACGGAGCAAGCGCAGTCGCTTAGCGTGCGTGACACGGAATCCAAAATCACAGCTTTGCATAAACAAACGCGCACCATCGACAGCAGATATATGAATTAGAATATTACGCAGGATAAAATAGGCTTGTGTTTTATCCCTTCTTCAGTTTCGGAGCTTATTATTCCAATGACTTGAAAGGCCTGGTGTATAACTGTGTCAGAGGTACTTGTCACATTTCCATGTAGCAGGAGATCCAGTATTTCGCCAGAAGAAGACCGATTATTGCAGGGCAAGTTGTACACTTGGACGACCAGAGGATCAAGAGGTTCAAAGTGAACCAAAGGAATTGCAGAATTTTTAATATGTGGAGAAGGATGCAAATTCTTGCAAGCACCAGATATATCTACTTCCACGGAGGGGGAGGCTGCAATCTTGCGTCCTTTTGCAATTCGCTTCCGGGCCATCTTTAACTACTAGAGAGAATTAAGGTTTTATTAATAGAGCAAATGAGTGAGTAATTTACGACATTAAAGTTAAGAAGGTTAATACTGCAGCTACTTTCCTACAGTAAATAGAAACGACAACCCGGACACGGATTCAGACTGCAATTTTGCAAATTGAAACTACTTAATCCAACTGCTTATATGGACCAGAATAAAAACATGGAAGAGTAAACGGTCAAGGTCAAGGCGCGCAGCTCTTTTTTGAAAGCTAAGTGAAAGTTCTAATTTTTTCAGGATTTCCTTATCCAAAGCTTAAATAACTTACTGATGTTTTGATAAAAACTTTGCATTTTTAACACTCTATCAACTGCTTATACCTGTGGTGCTCGTCCACTTCTACAGGCGTGAACATTTAGAGTCAACGTTTTCACCCGATATAGCCTCGTTATTAGTCAGGTGGATCTGTTATACTAAGAAGTTTTCTCAAGCACGTATAAAGGTCCTTTGTTAAAATTTGGGAAGAAAAATTTGTCGCCGAATATTATTTGCCTGATTTTTCCTAAGTTTGACCAAATTAAAGCCTCCTAGCAAAATTGAGAATGAAAATCTCAGCTCGTCGCAAGCTCTCAGCCATTGCACCGAAGCGTTGCTTGGTTGCATCAAGTAGTCACAGCAGTGATATACATATGCAACCAATCGTTAAAGCTAAGCAGCTTGATCTCTCTGCTGAACAAAATTGTAATGATTTAATGTTAAAGTTTGGATCAGTTCTCTCTATACTAGGGAACTTATTCGACGTGACATCTCTGCTATTCGCTCTCAGGAATGTTAGCATCTGGATTCTCTCGTCCATTTGGTTGCAAGTGAAACATCAAACTGACAGAAAAGAAATTTTAATTTTCTTTTAAAAAATGTTTCCTGAGACAGACGACCCATTGACGTTGCCGTAGACTTCCTGTACTCGTGCGGTTTCAACTACAAAATAGCGGAAGCCAAACGCCTCTCCTCACGTAGCAAAAATCCACCTATATAAGTCACTCTTTTTTCACCAATCGAGGTTGACTCTATTTTGCACAACGAGGTTGCATTTCTCGTTATCTAGAAGTTGCAAAATGTTTCCTTTGTCGAGATTTTATACCAATGGAGCGAAGGAATGTGTCTTCCCTCTTGCATTGGTCTTCGGCCTCTCAATCCATTATCCATAAGTCTGGTCATGGCTATGCAAACCATAACGAGACGGTACAGCAATCTCCTATAGTGTCCGGTTCAAAAACCTCCTTAACTTCAACTCCGCTCTTCTTTCAACTAATCCATTAACGCCTTCTTCCTCGCGAATAGTTATATCCAACGCAGTAGCTATCAGCCATGTCGTTAGCCCACCTTTTATGTCAGTAACTCCATCTAAAGTGCCAAGACCGACTGCTTCTTCGTTTCAACGTAGTTTTCCTTGTATTCCTACTATTGACTTAGTCAAAAAAACTGGGTCAAGTCCGCCTCGTTCCCATTCCACGCTATCCACTCCGGTCTCAGCTGTCCAATCTACTTAACCTATCAATAACCTGGGCAAGTCAAAGTATGCTCCAAACTTAAGTTCCAAAAAGAAAAACGTCATTAAAGTTGGGAAACCTCCTAACCCTCCAGCATCTACTATACATACCCAAAATTTCCTTAGCAATTATCCCAACCAATCAACATCTCAGGCTCCCCCATTATTTAACTTTACCCCTTAAGGTAACAGTTTTCCAAAACATTTTTTTCCATTTTTAAATCTTATTCTCCCCCCATATTATTCCGATATTCCTCAAAATCCTATTTTAAGGCCTCCTATTTTCGCTAATGCAGAAAATAGCCTTCCTCTCAATGGATACCACCGAAATATGTTTCTCTACAATAATCCTAATTTAGTTAGCAGTAACAGCTTAGCTTATTGTAGACAGCAGCAATTTTACTTTCCGTCCGCATCTTCCTCTCTACAGTTTACTTCCCCACCACCAAGTCTTCCTTTTTATAAGTAACGATAACCCTAGTTTGGATAATCGAACTACGCTAGATTTAATATGACTTAATGCTAGATCAGTTTTAAATAAGATGGCCCAACTGAGAGCCATTGCTTTCGAGTTAAAGCCCGATGTTTAATGTAGAACTGAATATTGGACCCATCACTTAATTTCCGACTCTTTGCTTGTCATAGACCAGTATGATCTCTACCGTCAAGACCGCATTAGCAAGCGTGGTGGTGGTTGTATTCTCTATATTAAGGCTTCATTTAAGCACTTCCCATTTGATCTAGATGTTACGTTATTCTCTGGTTATTACTGCTTCGCATCCATTATCCTGTCACCCCGGCAAAAGGCGATTCTCGGATGTATTTACAACCCGCCTAATTCATCATCCAATGATGATGCAAAACTTTGTTGAATTTTTAAATTGATTTCGGAGTCCAATTTTAGCATTAAAATAATCGCTGGGGATTTTAATTTTCCTGAAATTGACTGGATTTTAAACTCTTGTCGACCCAGATTTCAGCCTTTCCTCGATACCATTAATTTTTCGAATTGGTCCCAGCTTGTTAGTTCTTCAACGAGAGAAAAGCATATTTTAGACCTGATTTTCACAAACGAAACTGCTCCCCTCTTCGTTGATTTTAAGCAGGGCCTCTTCCAAAGTGACCATACACTAATTCACTGTTGCCTTTCGATTGTTTCATCGAAAAAAGCTAGTGCCGTTTTTTACTTTTCAATTCAATTCAATTTATTGAGGGAAATAGGCATGGACCTTTGAGTACCCTATTTGTAACGTAAAATTAAGTGCGGTATACAGAGAAACCGTGTGGGTTGCAAAGGTACAAAAGGCGGTCATAAAATATGACAAGTGGTGCACGACTCTCGAGGGTTAAGATAAATTCCTCATCGCTCAGGCTCGTTGCGGAACATAAAACTGTCAAGGTTCCTTTTAAAGCTTTCCAGCGATGGTGACATCACAACGTCTTCAGGGAGGGCATTCCATGGTTTAACCACTCTGACAGAGAAGGAGAACTTGCGCACATCAAGTCTCACCTGCTGGACACGCAATTTTAATGGGTGACCTCGGAGATGGGTCGTGGTGGTAAATTCAAAGAAGTCCGAGAATTCCAGGGAACAATCCAATCCCTTCACAATGCGGAATGTCTGCAGGAGATCACCACGCATTTGCCTATAACTCCAAGGGAACGGATTATGATTCATTAGGCGGGTTGGATATGGCAAGGAGCTTTGACTTCTAACCATTTTGGTGGCTTTCCTCTGTACTCTTTCGAGGCAGTTCTGATCTTGAACTGTCCAGGGTTTCCATGCGTGTATAGCATATTCCAAATGCGGCCTAATGAATGTTCCAAAAGTCTTAGCGAAAAGATCTTCATTGAAATCCAAAAAGGCTCGTCTGATGGCATGCAACACCGAAATTGCGCTCTTTCAAGCAGTGAGACGATGGTTTTAAGGTGGTGGTCATCAGCACACCAAGGTCCTTTTGGGTTTCCACGTCTTTTAAGGCTTCGCCGTTGAGAAAGTAACTTCTACTTTCGGCAGATCCAGATGGGTTGCCTAAGCGAAGTATTGTACACTTATCGACGTTGAACCGCAAAAGCCAATGATTCGACCACTCCTCCAACCGAGTTAGGTTGATCTGCAGTTTATCTTCGTCAGCAGGGCTCTGGATTACATTCCAGATTTTAATTTCATCTGCAAACATTGCTGCTTCACAGTCGAGATTCCTGACACAATCGTTTACGTATATTAAAAACAGTATTGGCCCTAGTACTGAGCCCTGAGGAACCCCACTCTCGACCGCAGCAGAACTTGACCTCTCTTGGCCGATGCACACAACCTGGCGCCGACCCACGAGGAAGTTTTTCGCTCCAATTGAGGAGGTTACCTCTGATTCCAATTCTTTCTAGCTTGTACAGCAGTCTCTCGTGCGGCACAGTATCGAAGGCCTTTTGAAAGTCAATGAAGGCAATGTGAACCACGTGTCTATCTTCAAGTGCTTGGATCCACCTCTGGAGCGAATACAGCAAATTCGTTGTGCATGATCTTCCTTTTCTGTACCCGTGTTGACAGCTTGATATCAAATTATGAGTCTCTAGGAATTTCACCAATTCGCTCTTGATGATCATTTCCATAATCTTGCCAAGGATGCATGTCAAGCTTATGGGCCTGTTGTTTGTCACTGACGCCCGGCTACCGCTTTTGTACAAGGGAGTTATATGTGCCAGCTTCCAATCGAAAGGAAGTGTTCCGGAGTCAAATGACTTTTGAAAGAGCACTGACAGAGGTGCGGAAAGTTCATTGGCGAGTTCTTTCAGAAGCTTGGGTGGAAGCTCGTCTGGTCCTGGGGATTTCGACTCTTTTAGTTCTTTTAATTCCTTTTGGATCAGAAATTCTGAGAATAGTATGTGGCTAATGCTTGCAGTTCGCGGGTTATCCACTGAGGGACGAAGGAACCTTGCCTCGTTAGTGAAGACTGAGCAATAGAACTGTGAAAAGTACTCGGCTTTTTCTCTGTTTTCAGAAATTTCGACGCCCACGGCAGTCTTAATCAGCGGTATTTGATGTTTATTCCTTGTACATCTACGGAGGTAACTGTAGACTTACTTTGACTTTCTGCGTTGCCTTTTGCAGCAAAGTCTTCTCAAATTCTCTTCGCGTTTTAAGAATAAGGCTTCTCATTTTGTTTCTCTGTGTTTTATACTTATTAAAATAGGCGACTTGATTAGACTCGCAATATTTTCTCCACAACTTGTGCTCTCTGTTTATTTCCCTTTTTAAGTTGCTGTCTAGCCACCCAGGACGCTTGCTGTGATGGACACTTGTTAGCGGGCAGTGGTTGTCCATAAGTTGCAGAAGAACATTTTGGAAGGACTCCCAATCTTCGTTCACGGTGCTTGAAAACATTGAGGTCCAGTTGATGTCTGTTAAATCTGCTCACATCTGATGAAAGTTTCCTCGCCAAACGTTACGCCGTTTTTCCTTATTAACAGGCGCAACGGAGAATAAGGAGTAGTCCCACATAAGAACCACATGATCACTACGACCGAGCAGAGGCATTGAAATAATCTCGTCAATGCTGCCTGATGTTTTTGTGAAAACCAGGTCAAGACAGTTAGCCCTTTGTCCTTCACGTGTTCTGGTGGGGAAAGGGACATGTTGTGTGAGGAGTGCCTTCAAGGTCTTTTGCAGAAAAACATAATCAAAAGTCGATTTCGGGCATGATGATTGAACAGTGCTCCAGTTAATTCCTGGTGCGTTGAAGTCACCCATAATCATGACATAAGGTCGACTGGAGAAATTTTCTAATTGTTCCAACAAGTGGGTGTCCGCGACTTGGTCTATCCTAGATGGCCGATAGACAATGAGGACATCTAGACATGGAGAGCCAAGAGCCTTGATATTCAACCATATGGTTTCCGTGCTGCACGCAAACTTGCTCGTCTTGTCAGACACTATTAGCATGTCTTCCACATACACAATTATTCCACCACCCTGTCGGTTTTCTCTGTCCCTCCGATATATTTGGTATCCAGACAATGTTATTTCGCTATCTCGAATACTGCTCGACAGCCAGGTTTCGGTTACTGCTATCACATCCGGAGATACTTCGGCAAGGCAAATTTTAACTCATCAAGTTTTTGATAAAAGGCTTTGTGCATTTGTATACAAGCACTCCAATTTCGCGCCGACCAAATTTCCTGTTGCGTTTGTCAATTTTATGGGCCCAACTGTGTCTCCTCTAACGTCAATGTCGTATGTCTTTTCCGTTTCTTGATGATTTTCGGTAACTCTGGTTTCTTTAGTGAGAACTCTGGGTGTTACGGAATCAGTTCTGACATCTCTTTGGGCAATTGGTTCCCTGGTGGTTTTGGCGTTAGTGAGGTGGCTGCCGTTGTCCCTCAGAACAATCGGTTGGTTCAATGGAAAATTCGTATTCTTTTTGAACTACCTTCCCCTTGAAAATAGCCAGATTGTGTTCGCCAGCCTTCAGTCTTGATTGTAGTTCCAAGACAAGTTCTTGGCGTTTCAGCCTTTCCGCAGGGGAGTAGTCCGGTTGAAAAAAACCTCTTTATGCGAGTGACGGAGGTTAGTTTTTTTGGATCGGATCACCCTGATTTGGTCTTTGCTCTCTAGCATTATTTTCAGAGGTCGCGGTCGCGGTGGTCCCCAAGTAAGATTGGATGTAAGGAAGTATTTTTCACCAACCGTGTCGTGGAACCGTGGAATAACCTACCTGAGGCGATTGTTATGTCCCAGTCTGTGTATACGTTCAAACATCGGCTTGACATACATATGTTACAGCACCACGAAGACTATGTGACTACTTAACCTTAACAATATCAGTGAACCACGTAAATCTGCCTGCATTTACTTGACTGTGACTTCTTTAATTTGCTTCTTATATTTGCTACTTTTATGTAACAAATAGGGATTTCAAAGGCGTAAGCCTTTTTTCCTCAAATACACTGAACTGAACTGAAATGAAATGAAGCCGTTTTTATTTCGTCTACATTCTATTTTGGAAAAAGGGGTTCCTTGAACTCTCTTCCAACCATCCTCACAGGAGTTTTCTGCTGCTTCAACTTAAATTCCCCATATTTTCTGCAAATTCGGAATAAGTGTTTTAAAATCATTTGCGTGTTAAGAATAATTTTCGGTGGAAGTAATAAACGCTGTCTAACATCCACACCAACAGTTTTGAATTCTGCTGCATATCTGGTTGCTCATATAGAGCATTAAGGTCTGCATTGTCACTGATTGACTTGAGTGCTAACTTTTATTTGATAGTGCCCACTTGGTGCTGAAAAGAAACATATGTTTAATTATTTATCTACCGTCAGCATGAATAATGTTTCGAACAGATGGCCAACTACCACAGAATGTAAAATTCCTGCGAATTTATTCTTTGTTTAAGTCACTTAAATTCACTTTATTGAGGGAAGTAGGCTTACGCCCTTGAGCTCCATATTCACATTCAAAAATATCAATATAATTCAGTATATATAAGGGAGATAGGCAGAGCCTTTGAAAACCCTATTTACAGATAGACGCTAGCAAAACAAGCAAATGTTACATTGCGATAGTCGTTTTAGCATATCGATCATTGCGGTCGACTCAATATATGTCCATTAATTAAAAATGATTCAAGCCTTCTTTTAAACATTTCAGCACTTTCAGCCTTAACAACTGAAGCTGGCAGTTTGTTCCATTCTTCAATCACCCGTTGGGAAAAGAAGTTGGCCCGCACTTCAAGTTTGGCGTGTTTTCTTTTCAGTTTGTATGGGTGTCCTCGGAGACTTGTCATGTTTGCCAATTCAAAAAAGTTGGCCATCTGAAGAGCACAATCAACTCTTCTGACCAGTTTGAAGACTTAGATCATATCCCCTCTGTATTGCCTATAAGAGAGGAAAAAGTTTAAGTCTTTCTAGGCGGCCCCTCATAGGGTAGGCATTCCAATCCGCTGACTAGTTTCGTTGCCCTCCGTTGAACTTTTCTCCAGCAGAGCGTAGTCATGTTTCGTCCATGGGCGCCACACCTGAACGCAATATTCCAACACCGGCCGGATAAATGTTCCAAACACGCGCCCAAAAAGCTCTCTGTCAAAATTAACGAAGGACATCCTGATTGCGCCTAAGATACACATAGCCTTTTTGCGATATTCGCACAGTGCGACGATGGTTTGAGAGTTGGTGTTATCCATATACCCAATTCCTTTAGAATATTTACCTCCTGGAGTTGGTGACCACTGATGAAGTACTGGTATTCAAACCTAATCATCCTTCTGGAACTTGACCGCAGTCGGATTATTTGGCATTTAATATTAAGGTTCAGCAGCCACTCATCACACCATGTTTACAAGCGATCTAAGTTTTGTTGTAATTTCTGCGCATCCTCCGGTTTTTCAATCGAGTTCCATAACTTCAGATCGTCAGCGAACATTACCTTCTCGCATGTCAGACAATCCAAGCAGTCGTTCACGTATATCAGAAACAAAATGGGACCCAGAACACTGCCCTGCGGAACTCCACTGTGAACGGTTTCCAGGTGGGACTTGGCATCTCCAATAAAAACATGCTGGCGCCTGTCTGTGAGAAAGTCGGTCAACCATTTGAGTAGGTTGCCAGACACACCCATTTGACGCAGCTTAAAGATCAGACGTTTGTGTGGAACCCTGTCAAAGGCTTTGCTAAAGTCAATGTAGACAGCATCGACTGACAAACCCATTTCTAATGATTTTGTCCAACTTTCCATGGATGTCAGCAGGTTTGTATATGTATATTTTGAAGGGTTACAGGCATTGCCCTTGATGACCCTATTAGTGTTAGGTTATCATTGCATGTGTACAGTCAATATAAAATGTTGTACATTTTTAAAATGTTTGAGTCAAAAGCATAACATAACTTCAAATGCGTTTTCACAGCCATAGGCGAAACATTGTGGAAGAAAAAGTAGAGCCCGAAAGATTTTTAAAAGGCTGGTTTTTAAGAAATCAGGCTGTGACAGTCGTCTTTTGTCAAATAAAATGCAATCAAGCCTTCTTTTAAAATCAATAATGCTTTCAGGAGGTAACCATCTCACTTGGTAACGAGTTCCAAGGTCGAACCACTCGTTGGCTGAAAGAAAACTTTCTGAGGTTCAATCGCGTGCGTTCGCTATTAACCTTGTAAGGATGACCACGCAGATGAGTTGTGCAGGCAAAGTCGAAGAAATCCTCCGATCTCAGGGTGGAATCATGGCCCCGGATAATCCGGAATGTCCAGAGCAGGCTACACCGTAAGTGCCTGTAGGAAAGAGGAAATAAGTCAAGCTTTACAATCTTTTCTTGGTACGGTAAAGTCTTAAGACCGTCAACCATCTTCGTTGCTCTCCGTTGCACCTGTTCGAGGAGGTCAACATCTTTCTTCATCCACGGTATCCAAGCTGGTACTCCGTAATCTAAATGTGGTCTCACAAAGGCGCCATAGACTTTTCCGAATAGATCGGGGGGAATATTTTAAACGCACGTCTGATCCAATGTAGTGTACATGTTGCCTTCTGGACTGCTTTCTTACAGTGTTCTGAGGGCATCAAATTCACAGTTGTCCACATGCCCAGATCTTTGTATGTTTCGACCTCTTTTAATGCAGTGCCATTAATAAAGTACTGGTGTCTCAGAGATACTTTTCGACCGGCGCTTGTGAGGCAGGATCGACCACTTCGAAATCCATGTTGATATGAACTAAGCAAGTTATTCTCTTCAAGATGCCTTATCAGTTCCGTTTTGATTATCTTCTCCATCATTTTGCAACAGATACTAGTGAGGCTGACTGGTCGGAAACTGTTTGGTGATGTCCTCTCTCCTCCTTTATAGATGGGGGTTATATTGGCTATCTTCCACACGGTAGGCAGAGCCCCCGCCTCCATCGAACTTTCAAATATCTTGGAGAGCGGAGAGGCCAGCTGGTCTGTGAGTTCATTGAGAACTTTTGCGGAAATACCATCTGGGCCAGGTGATTAAGTGGGATGTAGCTGTTTCAGAGTTTTTCTTACTGTGCCCATTGGGAACGACAACGTGCTTATTTTTGCAGATGTGGCAGTACTGTTGTATTGGTCCTCGTCAAAAGGTGGCTCCTCGGTATACACGGACATAACGAAATTGGAAAAGAGGCTGGTCTTATCAGAGTTATCAGTTAACCTTTTTCCCTGATTGTCTTTAAGACAAGGAATGCAGTCGCGATTTCGTTTTGCCTTATTAACGTAAGCATTAAACCTTTTCGAGTTTATTGGTATGTCCTTGACTATTTCTGACTCAAAGGCTGATCTTTCTTTTCTAAGAAGACTCCGACACCGATTTCATTGTTTCTTAAAAGCGGAAAAATGTTCCGGTTGTTGATATCTGGCATATGTTCTCCACAGTCTTCTTTTCTTCTTGAGATTCCTTTTTATTTCCGATGTCACCCACTCGGGTCGGGAGACGCACGATCGCCTTTTAAGTGGGCAGAATTTCTCAAACAACCGCTGGATCAATTTACTAATGAATAACCAGGCAGCATTTGGGTCAGGTACATGTGCAGGGCTCCAGTCTATCCCATTCAGTAATTCTTTCATTTTGGGATAATCCCCTTTCCATACATTTCTCTGCCTAACTGCACGACGTTTGGGTACAGAAAAATGACTGTACGCCCAAGCAAGAACACAATGATCACTTTGTCCAATCGGCACGTAAGAACTTAATGCAAGGATGCAATTGTTATCTCTAATTATGACTAGATATAATAAACATTTGCAGTAATAAATCTGAAAAATGAATATGTAAGGCCATCGATATGTGTTGGTTAGGCGCAAGCTGCCGCTACTGACACAATCTTCATTATATGTACAATAGTTTTTCAGCACATGAGTATCTAGTTTATATTTAAAATGTGTCAACAGTTTCTGAAAGGACCACCTCGTCATGTAGTCCGTTCCATGCTCCAACGACTCTCTGTGAAAAGGTGTTCCAATTGACGCCTGTGTGGACCAACTTCCTCTGCAGTTTAAAGAGATGACCCCGCAGATGTTCCGTCCCAGCCAATTTGAAGAAGTCAGCAAATTCTAGGGCTTACTCGTGGCCTCTGACATTCCAGAAGGTTTGTATGACGTCACCGCGTAGTTGCCTGTAATTTAGAGGAAAGAAATCAAGTTCAGCCAGCCTGACTTCGTAAGGCAGATGACTAAGATTCTTGACCATCTTCGTAGCCCTCGCCTGCAGTTATTGCAGCTGTAGATAATCCTTCTTAAACCAAGGATGCCAGGCCTTGATGACATACTCCAAGTGAGATCGAACAAATGCCTTGTATAATTTTTTGGAATAGTTCCTCATCAATATACACAAATCCACGTCTGAGCGCAATTAAGGCCCGTGTCGCGCGTTTAGCTGCCTTTAAACACTGTGCAGATGGTTTGAGTGAGGAGTTTATTAGAACACTGAGGTCCTTCTGTTCCAAGAAAATTGAGAGGGGCTGCCCATCATGAAGGTATTGGTAGAAATTATCCTCCTCACTGGTCCTTCTTGTACGGATTCTTAGGACAACACACTTCCCAATGTTAAAATTTAGGAGCCAACTAGCTGACCAGCTGCTAAGATGGTTGAGACTCTTTTTACTTAGGTGCCTATTGGCATCAGATCTGATGACCCTCCACAATTTAACATCGTCTGCAAACACGAAGGCGCTGCAACCCAGGTCGTCGACACAGTCTTTGATGTACACTAAGGAGAGTGATGGCCCTAAGACGGACCCTTGAGGGACAACACTTAGAAAAGGAGTAGCTGTTGACTTCAAGGTATCGATGCACACAGTTTGCAATCTTACTGTAAGAACATCTGCAGTCCATGTCAGCAGCATGCCTTTTATTCCAATTTCAGATAATTTATTGATTAGACGTTTGTGTGGGACACGGTCAAACGCCTTCTTGAAATCAGTGTAGATGACGCCAATCCTACCATCTTCGTCCAATGCGCGAGTCCACTGCTCTGTGGAGAGCAATAATCTGGAAAGACAAAATTGATTCTGTCTGAAGCCATCCTGGAGCTCTGAGAGTAATCGAATTTCCTCAGGGAACTTCATGGTCACCTTCTTCATTATTGATTCCATTATTTTACAGCAAATGGAGGTTCGGTCTACATGCCGATAATTGTTGACATTAGATCAAACGGCACTCTTGTATATGGGGTTTATATTTGCTGCCTTCCATTCGGATGGCAGTTTCCCAGATTCGAAGGACAAATTGAATATATGCGGTAGTGGTTTGGAGAGTTAGCTGGCCAGTTCTTTCAAGAACTTTGCCGGTAAATCATCTGGAACAGATGACTTGGCTTCTTTGAGATTTTGCAGCTATCCTTCCATGAGAGGTTCCGGGAAGAGTATATACTCAAGTACTGAACCGGCCTTTACAACAGCACTGTTGACAAGGTCAAGCTGAAGTTCCGGTTCTCGAGTTAATACCGAGACAAAGAACCGACGCAATTGCTCGGCTTTCTCGCAATTTCAACGCATTAACCACCATTAAACGATTCAAAAGATGACTTGGCGAGCATACGCGCTGCTTTCCATAACTTCTCTTCAGACCAATACAGTTTTAGGGAAACGTTGGAACGCAGTAGACATTTAAAACATGAAATCGATAATTTTCGTCCATTTTTGTGGGTTATCTGAGGAATGTGCATAGGAGGAGGGTGATAAGAGACAATGTGATAGGCGGCAGTAAGTGTTTGGTAGAGCCGTTCTAGGATAAGGGGAGGACAGAGATGGCGAGGGGGATACACTTACTGCGTCTATCACATTGTCTCTTATCACCCTCCCCCTATGCACATTCCTCAGATAAACCCACACAAATGGACGAACATTATCGATTTTATATTTTAAATTTCTACTGCATTCCAACGTTTCCCTTTAACTATACTGGTCTGAAGAGAAGTTATCGAAAGCAGCGCGTATGCTCGCCAAGTCGTCTTTTGAATTCAACACCATTCTTATCCATAAGTACTGCGACTGAGTCCTTGTTTTTTAATCGACTATTGAAATAATCGAATAAAATTTAAGGCTTATTTTCTGCCTGCTGGATAATTCTTGATTTATAGTTCTTCCTTGCCTGATGGATCAATTTTTGAAAGCATTTCGTTGTTGACGAAATTCCTCGAGATGTTCCGCTGACCCTGTTTCCCTGAAAACCTTCCATTTTTAATTTTTCTTCTTTAACTGTCTGCTTAGTCCTTTTTTAACCAGGCAGGGCGACTAGTCTTCGTTTGCACCTTCAATAGACAAAAGCGTTCAATAAGTTCGATTAAAATCGTCTTAAATGATCGTCAGTCATCCTCCGGATTCCCTTTTAGCAAATAATTCCATTTCATTGACATCAGTTCTTTCTTCAACACGTTTAAATCAGCCTTCCGTATATTGCGCTTGCCTTCTGTTCTCTTCTGGCGCTGGAACGAAAGTAAATAATTCCACAGCAGCGTACTATGGTCAATATTACCGAGGAGTGCAATAAAATGCACTTCATCAATGTTATAGAAGTCTTTCGTAAATATTAGGTCAAGGCAATTGGCTCTCTGGTTCTCTCTTAATCTCGTTGGTATGTTAACCTGCTGAGCCAGAGGTTGGTCAAGATTGAGTTCCATTAGCTTGATGCTGAAGGACTTTTAGATTTCCCCAGTCTACTATAGGTGCATTGAAATATCCAGCAATAAGCACCTCCTGGTGACTTGCTACTTCCTTGACCAAATGAAGGAGTTATTAATCAGCTGCACTTGGAATGTTTGGTGATCTGTAGATCGTCCAGTTTTGTGAACAATACTTTTTAATCTTCATCCAGATAAATTCGTATTCACGGAAGATGGTGTGCTTTCGTTCGACTGCCGAGATTCTTGTCCTAACGTATATGGTCACTCCACCTCCCTGTCTTTTTTCTTGGTCTTTTTGAAAGAGCTGGTATCCATCTATCGAAACCTCGATATCCGCAATTTCAGCATTTAGCCACGTTTTCTTAATGGCAACGTCATCGGGGGTTCGTTCTGAGACAAGTTTCTTGAGTTCGTCTACTTTCGAAAGGAAACTCTAAGCATTGGTATACAAAAATCTCAATTTAGACTGGGTAACTCCTCCATATAAACTTCTGCTCATTTCGTGCGATTGAATGCTCGAGTATATCAGTGCTTCCTGAGACAAACTGATGTCCATCCCGCCTATGCTGAGTTCTGATGAGTGGTCATCCACCGAGTTCTGAAGCGCCTTCCTATTGTTAAAGGAGCTCTTTACGAGCTCCTTCTCGGTGCGGACCCACCTTGATGATGTACGGGGTCTGCCACAAGAAGACCTCTTCATCACTTTTATTTCCCCGTCCTTTATTTGGAGCCATTTTTCCCCCTGTTTGGTTCTCCTCTTCAGTTCTGTTCTCAGCATCGTCGTTTAGTGCCTTTCCGTCGGTTTGTAATCCGGCTGAAAACAAATCCCTGTGTGAGCTGCGGAGAGCCATTGTCCATTCTAGGAGGCGTGAAGCCGGAAAATAATTTTCAAGAATGATTTTAAGAGGCCTCGGTAATGATAGTTCATTTGAAACATCCGCTTTCCCTAAATGGAATGATTTGTGCACGGTAACACATTCGCCATCTTGAAGAATCGAATTTGAGTATGCTTGGAAAAGACTGAGGTCGTGCTCAACCCTTTCCTTTGCAATTAGAGAAGTGGACAGGAAGCCCTTTTTATAAAGAGCTTGCGTTTTTGGTTGAACTGTCTGTTTGGTGACTTTGTGTTCTGATTTGTTGATAGGGCATCAGTATCAGGAAGAACTCTACTCTGGTTGACGATGTTATTTGTATCAGTACGAGCAACGATTCCTAAAGTTAATGGCGAACCGCTTTTGGTAACTTTGCAAATTTGTCCTGCACTTACTTCTGTATCACCAGCAGAGGATTCCGCTTGAGAATCTATCAGTAAGAATGAGTGATGTTCGGAGTTGTAACTCATTTTTGTGAAATCTTCCTGGCCTTTTTCGACTTCGAATTCTTCGTTTTCGGTCCTTCGACTTCGATGAGCTTTTCAACGTCGCCATTTTTGTATCATCCAGCAGCGATGTGGCATATGTTTGTGTATCCAGGGCATTACTGCTTCTGTCTGAGCTGGATGACAGTTGTTAGGTGCATGGCATGGTTTGATCTCCCTTTCGAAGGAAGGAAATGTCTATTGATTTACTGAGCTCTGTAGACGCAATGTCTTTAAGATCCACATTAGGTATTCTTGAGGAAGCTATATTTGCACAAGTAATTTCTTTTGTTAGAATTCTCGCTATTACGGGTGTTTTTTGCCGGGTGAACAATGAACCTTCTCTTTTAGATCGGCCATTTCTTGTTTCAATTTACTTATCTCTTTCTCCATCAATAGGAATTTCTGTAAGATACTTAAATACCCCATGTACTTTTCGTCCTCCTAGGTGACATTCATAAGTGTTATCCAGTTTTTTGTCCGCTTGGCAGGAGGAGACGTAGTAACAGAATATCTGTCTATGCCATAGTTTTCTGTTTGTTTACAATTTTCTTTGCCAGTTTTTGTGCAAATGTGGCGTAGTTGTTAGGTACTTCACCCCATGTTTCTTCGACGAGGGTTTGGCTCCAGACCATGGCGTCCATTTTTTCCTGCGCAGAGGACTCCTGAGCTTCTGTGTTTTCCATACCGCTTAGGATTGTATGCGAATGCATGTAATTTACAAATCTTAAATAAATGGGCTAGGGTGCAATAATATTCAACAGTCAGACTTCGAAGAAGCATGCAACGACTCAGCCTTTGTTGTGACTTCTCCTTCCCTGATTGAAAGCAGATTAAAACAGCACACCGCTGGCGATAATTTTGAAAGCAGGTGAGCCTTAAAGCTTGTTTTTCTCGTTGGGATAATGTCCGGGACGTGGAATATTCTTCAGTGTATGAATATTTTGATGGCCGCAGAATCTTCATGTCCAAGTAAATAATTCCCAAATTCAGAAACTGGACAATCCACTCAAGAGTTATTCAAAAACAGCCTGTCTTCTACACTAAGGTAGAGACTTGCACTTTGTAAACTCCAAGGAGTTAAAATTCTAAAGCAATTTAAAACGACACGCCAAACAAGAAGAAATATTACTATTTTTCTGCATTGAGAACAGCTTCCAGGAATTCTGAATGCTAACACGGTCGAGTCCGTCTTCCGGCTCGACGGAGGGTGCGGCATCTGAGCCCGATCCCAAGTCTTATCTTGAATGCGATGGCGTCGTCTCTGCAGCCTGCAAACGCTGAGTTCTTCAGCAGACAACGAGCAACCGTCACAGGATGTACTTTTGCCTGGAGCAGAATTTCGGTTCCTTTAAAAGACACAGAGAATGTAAACACACTGTCCTTATGCTAGCCCGTCCCCGCTCTAAACTGCTATCATACCACGGGCAGCGGTTTTTTTCCTGAATAATATAAAGTTAGGAAGAACACTAATAATTGTATTCGTTTAGGAGATTTTCTTACTGCTATCCTGGTCCCCACTGCACATTTCGTTTGATGTTGCCTGTAAGCCAGCATTAAATACACTTATTTATCATCGCGGTTCATGGTGGACACGATGCATTTAAACATAGTTTGAAGATTTTCTCCTAAATTCCCGATGATCCTTTCTCAGAATCATGGGGAAAACTGCTATGAAAAAAATTCATGGAAATGTGAGGTAAGTCGGGTTAGCATTGACGTTAATTTCAGTCTTCGCTTGAAAGCAGATTGACTATTTGACAGCCTAATATTGACTGGCGGAACGTTATACACAGGAGCAAAGGAGTGACAGAGTTTAGAAGTGAAAGAGGCGGGAAGAGGCATAATCAGTCAAGTAAAAATAGGTTTTATGGATGACTAACCGAGGTAAGGGGTAAATCTGGAGAAGATTTGAACTATTATTAGGCTGTAAATGAGACAGAGTTCAGCTTTCATTCTCTGAAGACATATAAATTTAAGATAAGTTAACTGACAGCTATTCGAGTATGAAGTATTTGGAACAGTCGGATTCCAGAATTTTCTCGTAAATTGTCTTAAGATATTTTCGATTTTAGAACGGCTACACTCGTACATTAAACCAAAGAATGGGCGGCAATATTCAAGAATGGAAAGGAAAAACATTTGATTTAGTCTTCATTGTCTTCCAAGAAGGAAGAAATTACAAGAAATAAAGCCCGAAATCTCTGAAGTTTTGGTCATAATTCTATTGGCATGAGTCGACAGATCTAAATTATTGGTGAAGCTTAAACCTAAATCCTTGGTAATCGAACATTCAGGCATAGGGATGCCTTGCACGATAACTAGTTGCAGTAGAATTTAGGGTCAAAACACATGAAAGGACACTAAGAATGTGATAATTCCATTCGTCACCATCAGCTCCACGTGGAAAGAGCAAGCATATCTACATGAATTTGTTCTAAGCATAATTTAACCGAGATTTAAAGAAGCCATATGCACATTTGAGGTTGTTCGCATAAATAAAAGGTTAAGAGTGTTTAACTGCCAAGTAAGTATCAGTATTGGAAAGAAAACACAAAGAAGGGCCTAACAAGGCACCTAGGAGGATGCCGTTTAAAGTAGGGGTCTCAGGTAAAAATAAGGAACCCCAACAACACCTTTTGTTTCAGGTTAGATAGGTTTGACAGAATGAAGCCAATAAGGAAACTACTGAGTTCTAGAAATAACAGTTTAACTACATGTTGGCTATGAGGCACTTTATCAAAGGATTACAAAGGTTTAGAACTCTTACGATCAAAGATAGATGGTCACCACGAAGAGAAGTTATGACAGTTTTGAAAGACAAGAGACGATCTTATGTGAAAACAGCAACCTCCGTCACGTTTATAGTGTGGTCTTGTTGGTATAAACTAAAAGTATCTTAAACGAGTGTTCAGTCGGAGTGAGTGCCAGCTTCTGTAATTAACATAAGTTCTGGAGCAGGCTCAAAAGCTGCAGATCCTAGCTGGGTCATCTTTTTCACGATTGATCCTGCATTGAGGGACAACATAATGTGCGTGTTCCTGAGACACACGCTGCGCTCATTATTGTTCATAAAAAGGAAAATTTTGTGGTGGAAAAGTAAACTTTATGGAAGAAGTAGTAGACGGAACGTGAAATCGCTGTGATCTGCAATTTATATATTCGTTTTATATATTAAATGCCAGATTCCAGGAAAGGTCAAAAGAGACATACAGTAGAGGATCAAGCTTACAATGAAAAAAACTCCTAATCGTTCTTTCAAGTGTATTTCGGGAGAAATAACTAAAGCTATCAGACTGATCAAAATTTGCGAAAGGGAAGGGTTGACACAGGTGCACGGTGTAGTCGTTCTCCATTTAGTATTATATATCCGGTATTCCGTGACAGATAAAGGTGGGTCGGCGAACGGTTTCTCGCTGTCGACTGGGGAATTAGCCGATTACGAACTGGAGAACCAGCAATATTGCCCTCAGTATGAAGCCTGGCACAGGATTCAGAATGGAAGAGAGATTCCGCCGAGTCAGCACCCAAACTTCATGAGAGGTTTCCTGAATGGAGAAAACTAGTGACAGCTCGCTTAAACAAAGGATAGATTTGCTTAATTTGGATAATTCTGGGTAGCTTATTCCAGATTGCTATAGCGTTTACTGAAAAACTGGCGTTATCTAACTATGCGTGCCAGAAAAAGAAATAAAAATACATCTCGATGACTGGTGTGCCGAGAGTGGTCGAGCTGCCTCAGAGTAGTAAGGGGGTTAAAGGTTCGACTGTTAAAAAGTTTAAACAGTAAAAATAGTCCTTTCCGTAATCCGCGAAGCTACAACGGGTCGAAGTAAGTAAACTCATAGCGTTTTTGGTAGGACAGTTTACAGTGTTCTAAAGAGAAAACTCTTTCCGTAAAAATGCTGGACCGATTTTATCTTCTTCCGTTCATTAGCATGCAGAAGGCTAAATATACGTGGGCAGTATTCCAGAAAAGGTCTTAAGAACATTTTATACAGGTTGGTTCTAATATTGACGTTTTTAAACTTAAGTGTGCTTTCGAGACAATCCGTTCCCAGTGCTTTGACAGATTAAGACCACTAGAATATGATATGCCTAGATCCTTTATAACTCCGGGCACATTTAGGTCGTGATGGTCTATGCTTAGGTGGGGCTGATGGTTGACGTCAATAACCATAACGAAGCACTTGTGCCAAGAAAGTGAAAGGCGCCATGTGGGACACCACTGAGCGAAGGCCTGAAGATCCGTTTTTAAGAGCTCAGGCACGATGTTGCGATCAACTGTGTTATATCGATAGGCATATTTTAAATCGTCAGCGTACATAAAGAGCCTACCATACTGAACAATCAGGAACATCTTTGAAAAGAGGCAAAATAGAAGCGGGCCGAGAAAGCTGCCCTGAATAACTAAGCTCCTCACATCCGTGGGGTTGGAGATAACATCAGAAATTTTAACCCGTTGTGCGCGAGCATGCAAATAGGAGGTTATTAAGTTCAGAAGCTTGTTACCTATGCCGAAGGAGGCAAGTTCAGCAGTAGAAGATCATGGTCAACACGATCAAACTCCTTCGTGAAATTGAAGTTAATGGTATAAATGGCAAAACCGCTGTCTCTAGATGGTAGAACATGATCAAAGAAAGAGAGCTGGCAAGTGTCACAATACCTTTTTTCGAGAAACCCATGCAAACCGCATTAAGTAGGTTATTCTCTGTCAGGTGACGCATCATCTTGTCTTTGATCAAGGTCTCGAAGATCTTCGAGACTGTTGGTAGTGTATTTATTGGCATAAAGTCGTCAAATGACGTAGGTCGGCCATGTTTGGGAATAGGCAATATGTGCGATTCCTTCCATAAAGTAGGGAAAGTTTCACTTTCAAGAGCAAGATTAAAAATGTTTTACAGAAAAGACGGAAATATATCCTTTGCATCCACCTTTAGGAACGCTGACCGGGACGCCATCTGCTCCAGGACTGTAAGATTGACGAAATCACCGGACGGCTACAGTCACGTCCCAGAGGGTAAAAGTTATAGTTTCGAGGACTAACCAGTCCAAACCCGGATGTAAGGAAAGTGGGCAACAGTATGTTCACTAAACATTCTAGACAAGAAATCATTGAAGCTATCAGCCGTCAACTTAGCGTCAGCTATAGGGTTTCCTAAGGCGTCTCGAAGTACGGGGTGCTGCGTTTTTCTCTGCACTTTTACTGTGCGCGAAAAGAGCTTCGCAACGTTAAACGAAGGGTTTTCGGCATAGGTAACCTCATCGGCTTGTCGTTTTTCGTCAGACAGCCTCTTAGCCTCTTCAAAGATTTGTTGGATCAAGGGCAGGATGGAAGGGTCGTTTTGTAGATGAAAATGACGGGAGAGTCTACTCATTCTACGGCAGAATGGTAAAGGGAGGTAAACTTCATCCTTGACATTAATTATTTTCTAACGGGGAACAAAACGAGAAATGCGTGGACCTAGAACTTGGTAAAAAGTATCAGTACAAACATTCACATCCGAACATACAAAGAAGTTAGTCCAATCGTTGGAATTTAAGTGTGTTAGCAATTCCCTCATATTTTCTGATCTGAAATCATGGAAAAAGCTATAATTTTTGGAAAACGTTTCAGTTGCCTCTAGTTCTAGTGTAGAAAGAACTAAAGCATGATCAGAACTCCCAAGTGGATCTAAAGGTGACACTGACAATGGCTGACAACCTCTACAGAAAATAAGATCAAGTATGTTTGATCCTCGGGTGATAAAATCAACCACCAGTTCCCCCATGCCAATATCTAGGACTTCCGGTAGGACGTCGAAATTTGCAGGACTGGGAGGTGGAAACCATTGATCTTCAGGAAGATTGAAGTCACCTGCAATCAAGGAGAACTTCAAATTTAAGTCAGTTGTGGCGTGAAATGCCTGTGAGAGACAGTGATAATAATCCTCGTTGGCGTTGGGTGGGCGATAGACACAACCAACAAGAAAAGAGTATATATCCTTTAGAACAACTCGGAGCCAACAGCTCTCTTTTACCATGGTAAATTATCAATGGTTTAACAGCAGAAATGTAAGTGGTTGCTTAACATAGATATAGCTTCCTTCGCCACGGCCCTCGTGTCGACAGGCGTAGCCTGTAATAGATAGTGCAGAGTCAGCTATGCATGGTTTTACCAATGTCTCTGAACTATTCCAATGTGTGGGCGGTGAACCTCCTCGAACAGGTGCAATGGAGAGCGATGGAGATGGATTAACGATCTTGAGGATTTACCGCACCAGGACAGGTTTAAAAATCTTGATTTATTTCCCCTGACTTACAGGCACTTCCGGCGGAGCCTGTTATGTATCTTTTGGATTATCCGTGGCCATTTTTCCTCTCTGAGACTGAAAGTTACTTCAGAGTTTGCCTGCACCACTCATCTGCACAATGGTCCTTGCAAGATCTCAAGTGAATTCCTGCGATCGGTCATAAGGCAATTTTTTTCAACCAACGAGTTTTGCGCCCTTATAACTTGCTATCAAGCGAGACGGTTACACCTGACACCTTTTCCGTTTTAAACGAAGGTTTTCTGGCATAATATTCGACAAAAGACGACTCTCATAACATGACTACTTAAAGCCGGCCTTGCGATATCCTTCTGGCTCTGCTTTTCTTTCCCAATGTTTCGCATTGAACCGTGATATCTCATCTGAGGTTGTGTTATGCTTTGATTCCGAAACATATTATATGTTCAAAACTTTATAGTACCTTTAAATATGCAATAGTTACTTCACATTAATAGGGTCGTCAGGGGCATTGACTGTAACCCTTCAAATGTCATATAATAAACAAAAATCTACCACGCGCTATTAACATGCTAAAAACATCGAGAACGCTGAGCATTTTTTATATTTTTTAATCAGTCTACACAAAGGAAGTTAGGTTCCTTTGCCCCGTTGCAGAAGACCTGCCGACTCAAAACCGAAGTATAATGATCTTTTACGAAGATTAAAACCGAAAAGACTGAGAGACAGAATGGACGATGATCCATCCGATCTTCTCCACGAACATACAGGAGCCTTCTGTTCATGATCGTTCAAAGTTCACTTAACACTGGAATACCTACTTTCGATTGGAGGCTTGCGCAACTAACCCCTCTACACAAAATTCGCAATTATTATAGGAAGTACAGGCCCGAAGGCTTGATGTGTGTTCTCAGTTAATTCATGTAAATAATCCTAAAGAGCGAATCGGTTTAGTTCCTAGAGGTGCGAAACCTGTTATCGAACTACCAACACGGGTCCCGAAAAGGGACAAAATGGCGGGACATGTGGTCCGCGAAGTAGCAATGTGTGCTGACTACATCGAAAGTTTGACTTAACGCCAGAGCCTTGTTGACGAAGATGGTTTGCAACTCAACCTTAATCCTTTTAAGCAGTGATCGAATCTTTTACTTCTGTGGTTCAACGCCGGTTGGTACTGCCAGATATTAACTGGCAGGCAAAATCTTCAGTAATTGGTCGATACTATTAACTTTTCAAAACTTGTCCCCACAGCTTACATCAGTGACTAGAAATGACAGCATGTTAGATTTAATTTTTACAAATGATGTCTGCCCTCTCTTTATGAATTTCTATCGTGATCTATTCATAAGTGATCACGCACTAATTCAATGTCGTTTTCCAGTCTCACTTTCTAGAAAGCCTGAGGTGAAATCCATAACCTCGACTATTCTAACACAAACCATGAATAAATAAATAATTTCGTTAGCACTCTTGATTGGCATAGCATATTTTCAATCAACGATCCAAAAATTGTCCATGAGCTAGTGCAGATTCTTATAGAAAAAATCAGGCTTTTATCCCGCTTAAGATTTTTAATTCAAATACAACCTCTTCTACTGTTCCACATTTTCTACAAGACAGACTTAAAATTTACGGAAGCAACTTAACGATCCGTCTTAAAGCTCTTTGTCAGTTCACTTAAGGCTTGGACAAATAATTGAATTAGCATTGAAAATTAGGACAGCGTGAGATAGGCATAGGGAGTCTAGAGCTCTAAGAGGTATGCCAATTCATCCAAATCTGTTGCCAATCTTCCATTTTCGGTCATCGGCTTAACGTCTGAATGTAATTTCACCCTAACTTGACTGTAGCAAACATTTTGTTACAGAGGATTTTGGCAAAGCAGAATTGTTAAATTCATTTTTTGCCAACCACTTTTCCATTGAAAATAGCATCACTCCCTCAATTCCTCTGCTTTCAAATTCAAATTCACATCAAAAAACCATTAATTACTCGCCTTCAAGTATTCAAAAGAAAAAGCTCACCTTAAAAACTCATATTCGGTTGAAACTGATAACATTCCAAACTCACTTATTTTATTTTATTTTTATTTATTTATTGCCAGTTTACAGGCAAGGTCAAATATATATATATATATATATATATATATATATATATATATATATATATATATATATATATATATACAGTAGAGGGTCAAGCTGACAGTGAAAAAAACTCCTGATCGTTGTTTCATGTGTTTTCAGGAGAAAAACTGCAGCTTATTGAGTAATTAAAGTTCTGGACAGGGACGCGTTAACACAGGTGCCCGGTGAAGAACCTCTCCATTCAGTGTTACGGATCCGGTATTCTGCACCAGCAGGTATGTCGGCGAGCGGCTGTTCGCTGTCGACTGAGAAATAAGCCGATTGAGGTCTGCAGAGCCAGTAATTTTTCCCCTCAGCATGAAGACCGGCACAGGATTCAGAGTCCGTGAACGCCATCAGAACCGAAGAGAGCTTCAACAGAGTCAGCACCCAAAAGTTTTGGAAGGTGTCCTGAATGTAGAAAACTAGTGACAGTTCGCGTAAACAAGGGATAGCTTTGCTGAATTTTGATACTTCTAGGTAGCTTATTCCAGATTGCTATAGCGTTTACCGAAAAAAACTGTCGGTATCTAACTGTGCGTGCCAAAGGAAGAAATAAAAATACATCTCGATGACTGGTGCGCCGAGAGTGGTCGAGGTGCCTCAGAGATGTAAGGGGTTAAATGTACGACTGTTTAGTAGTTTAAACAGTAAAATAGTCCCTTCTGTAATCTGCGAAGCCACAGCGGGTCAAGGCTTGTAAGCTCACAGCGTTGTTGGTAGGACAGGTTTCGGTGATCTGAATAGAAAACTCTTTTGTAAAGAAGTGCTGGACTGATTCTATCTTCTTTCGTTCACTAGCGTGCAGAAGACTAAATAGAAACGAGCAGTATTCCAGACTAGGCCTGACATACATTTTATAGAGGCTGATTCTAATTTTGACGGTTTTAAAATTTCTGAGAATAAACCCAGTAGTTTGGCGTGCTTTCGAGACAATCAGGGCGCAGTGCTCTGACAGATTAAGACTACTAGAGTATGATATGCCCAGATCCTTTATAACTCCGGGCACGTTTAGATCGTGACCGTCTATGCTTAGGTGGGGCTGATGGTTGTCGCCAATAACCATAACGGAGCACTTTTGCCAAGAAAGTGAGAGGCGCCATGTGCGACACCACTGAGCGAAGACCTGAAGATCCGTTTTAAGAGCTCAAGCACGATGTTGCGATCAATCGGTTTATATCGATAGGCAACTTTTAAATCGTCAGCGTACAGAAAGGGCCTACCATACTGAAAACAATCAGGAACATCGTTGACAAAGAGGCAAAATAGAAGCGGGCCGAGCACGCTGCCCTGAATAACTCCGCTCCTCACATGCGTGGGGTTGGAGATAACATCAGAAATTTTAACCCGTTGTGCGCGAGCATTCAAATAGGAAAATATTAAGTTCAGAAGCTTGTTACCTATGCCGAAGGAGGCAAGTTTCAGCAGTAGGAGATCATGGTCAACACGATCAAAAGCCTTAGTGAAATCGAAGTAAACGGTGTAAATTGCAAAACCGCTGTCTCTAGATTGTAGCACATGATCGAAGAAAGAGAGCTGGCAAGTGTCACAAGACCTTTTTCGAGAAAACCATGCTGAGCCGCATTAAGTAGGTTATTCTCTCTTAGGTGACACATCATCTTGTCTTTGATCAAGGTCTCGAAGATCTTCGAGACTGCTGGTAGTGTATTTATTGGCCTAAAGTCGTCAAATGACGTAGGTCGGCCGTGTTTCGGAATAGGCAGTATGTGCGATTCCTTCCATAAAATAGGGAAAGTTTCACTTTCAAGAGCAAGATTAAATATCTTATACAGAAGGGACGGAAAAATATCGTTTGCATCCGCCTTTAAAACGCTGACCGGGACGCCATCTGGTCCTGGACTGTATGATTGACGAAAACGCCGAATGGCTACGGTCACGTCCCAGAGGGTAAAGTTATGGTTTCGAGGACGTTACCTGTCCAAACCCGGATGTTAGGAAAGGGGGCGACAGTATGTTCACTAAACGTTCTAGACAAGAAAGCATTGAAGCTATCAGCTGTCAACTTAGCGTCAGCTATTGGGTTTCCTAAGGCGTCTCGAAGTACGGGGTGCTGCGTTTTTCTCTGCGCTTTTACTGTGCGCGAAAAGAGCTTCGCAACATTTAACGAAGGGTTTTTGGCAAAGGTAACCTCATCGGCTTGTCGTTTTTCGTCAGACAGCCTCTTAGCCTCTTCAAAGATTTGCTGGATCAAGGGCAGGACGGAGGTGTCGTTTTGTAGATGAAAACGACGGGAGAGTCTACGCAGTCTACGGCGGAATGATAAAGGGAGGTAGACTTCATCCTTGACATTAATTATTTTCTTACGGGGAATAAAACGAGAGATGAGTGGACATAGAACTTTGTAAAAAGTATCAGTACAAACATTCACATCCGAACATACAAAGAAGTTAGTCCAGTCGTGGGAATTTAGGTGTGTTAGCAATTCCCTCATATTTGCTGATCTGAAATCACGGAAAAAGCTATATTTTTTGGAAAACGTTTCGGCAGCCTCTAGTTCTAGTGTAGAAAGAACTATAGTGTGATCAGAATTCCCAAGTGGATCTAAAGGTGACACTGACGATGGCTGACAACCTCTACAAAAAATAAGATCAAGTATGTTTGATCCTCGGGTGGGAAAATCAACTACCTGGTCCCACATGCCTATATCTATGGCCTCAAGTAGGTCTTCGAACTTTGCAGGACCGGAAGTTGGAAACCAGTGAACTTCAGGAAGATTGAAGTCACCTGCAATCAAGCAGTACTTCAGATTTAAGTCAGCTGCAGCGTGAAATGCCAGCGAGAGACAAAGATCGTAATCCTCGCTGGCATTGGGTGGGCGATAGACACTACCAACGAGTAAAGAGTAGTTATCTTTAGATCTACTCGGAGCCAACAGCTCTCCTCTACCGCGGTAAATTGGCGATAGTCCAATGGAAAAAATGTAAGTGGTTGCCTAACATAGATACAGCTTCCTCCGCCACGGCCCTCGTGTCGATCATTCCGAATGTAAGCGTAGCCTAGAATAGAGAGTTCCGAGTCGGATACACAGGGTGTTGCCCATGTCTCTGTAACTATTACAATGTCCGGGCGGTGGATGAAAACCAGAGTCTGGAGCAAAGGCATCTTATTAAGCAGAGATCTGGCATTGAGGACGATTAGTTTAAGCGGGCACGTTTTTGGTTTCTGAAACGGGACAGTTAGGCTGTCAGGGTGACTGCCTTCGGCCAGAGAAATGCTCTTTTCACTTGAACTATCTGTCCATCCCTTATTTTGAGATTTGCCTCGCCATTGGTCTTTCGTGTTTTCAGTTCTATTATTAGCTGTCGCATTTTCATTCGCTCTTTCAACCCATATTCCGGTTGAAAAAAACACTTCAGAATGCGGACCCTGCAGGGTTGATTTTCTCTGTAGCAGGAGCTGTGCCTGCGCTTCGTTTTCCAAGATGATTTTAAGAGGTCTTGGTCGAGGATTTGAATCGGGTGTAGACAGAACCTTCCCTATTCTATATGCCTTGAGAATATGAATGGACTCGCCGTCCGTCAGCAGCGTTTTTGCATACAATTTAAGGAGTTCCAAGTCATGTTTAACTCGCTCCTTTGGAATAATTGAAGCTGACTCCGGGACACCTTTAATGACTACATTCTGTTTTCGACTCAATCTAGGGCCCGTTTGTAACTCAGATCTTTCAGCTGAGTGAGTACTGGTAACCAGCTCACTTTGCCTGATAGGTCCAGATGAGCCGGATGTTGGGCAGGCTGGAGCCAAGTCTCTGCACGACTTGTTCTTCTTAGACCTTTTCTTCTTTGGCTTTACAAACTCGCCAACCTCTTCAACATCGCATGTTGGTGCAACGTCTACCAGTGATGTAGCGATGGGCGGTAAAGCCAGATTAGTGCTGATGCTACCCGAACTAAGTACCGGTGGAGTGGCGCAAGGACTAGATGGGGCTCCCTTCGGAAGTAGCGAAAATTCCTCTGGTTTACCGGGTCCAGCAGTCGCGATATGTTTAAGTTGACTTTTATGTAAGCTTGAAGAAGCTATAAATGAATACGAATTTTGCTTTGTGGTAGGTTTATTACGAACAGGAGCTTTTTTAGCAGTTGGGCAAGATAAAGATTTTTTTAAGTTATCTATTTCTTGTCTTAGATTCCTTATTTCCTGCTCCATCCCTGAGAATTTCTGCTGGAGGCTGAAACACCCCATACATGTTTCGTCTTCGTAAGCTACATTAGTTAAGCTTACTGAACTTTTACCCCGTTTAGCGGGAGGTGAACAAATAGCAGAATAACGATAGTTAAAATTGTTTTCTGCTTGTACATTAACTTGCTTGACAAGATCCCCTGCCAATATGGCCGAGTGGGTAGAGGCGCCGATAGACGGTCCCAAGCAGCTTGGTCGTGGACCAATTTTTGTGACAATAAACTTATGGAACTTGAGTTTTGCATGTTATAATTGCCACAAAATTAACAGAGAGTCAGCTGAGTTTTCAACAATAAGAATATGAAAATATAAGGACTCAGCCTTTGGTTTGAGTCCCTTCCGCGATTGAGAGCAGATGCAGGGAGCACACAGCCGGCGTGAGTTTCAGAAAGCAGCAAAGATCGAGGGTCCAAGTCGCAATTTACAAACTCAGAGGAATATAAAGACAATTCTTTAATAATTTTCCAGCACCGTGTCTTCTACACTGAGGTAGAAACTAAAAACTCGTAGGCTCGAGGGACTTGAAATTCGAAACCAATTTCAAACGACGCGCCGACTTTTTCCAGTTAAGAGATTTTCCACCTTTACTAAGCAAATTATTGTCAGTATTTTTCGAAAACGGTTTTTTCCCCGATTATTGGAAAACTTCTATTATATTTCCAGTTTTTAAATCTTGTTTGCGCTTTGAAATTCATAACTTTCGCGATATTCATAAAACGCCCTCTATTGCTAAACTCTTCGAAAAACTTATTGCAAAACAAATCACGGATTTTTGCATAAGTAATCAAATTATAAACTCCTCCCAACATGGCTTTTTACAGGACCGCTCTTGTGAAAACTGCCACATGTCTTTTCTAAATCTACTTATTTCTCTTCTTAATTAGCATCTATCTGTAGTAGTTATCTATTTTAATCTTAGTAAGGCATTCGATTAAGTGCCTTATAGACGACTTCCGGCTAAACTAGAGGCTATAGGATTTTCATAGACCCCTTACTGACGTTATTTGATCAAACTTATCTGATCGAAAACAAAATGTTTAAGTGGGGTCCTCATACTCAAGTGCTACTCCGATTGTGAGTGGTGTCCTTCAAGGTACCGTATTAGGTCCTTTGTTGTTCTTTATTTGCATAAATGATATTTCATCGATAGCTAAACATTCTCAATCTTATATTTATGCTGATGACCTCAAATGCATGTATTTCTTCTCTAACTCTACGGTCGAACGAGGCCTCGACACAAACTTCAAGGTCGTGTGCATAGGAACCACGGATATTATTTTTTCTCCAACTTGGACAATTTGAAAGCCGTTACCACTTCACTAGGACAGTTCCGGACAATATCGTTTCAACTGCACGTACGTACCTGCTTCTGCTCATCTGGAATTTTTGTCGGGCCAAAACTCCTCATAAAACGGCATCAAATTGGAATTTGTTTATCATCTTATTCAAATTGATGACGCAGCCTCTGCACCAATCAGCCAATCAGGGAACCAAACGTGTACAACGTCGTGAAGATCTGAAGTTATCCAGGACCTTCGACCTCTCCGAACGGCTGAGTCGTTCTTGCATATTTTGCATACCATTTCCAGTTTTTTTTAAAAAAAGCGCTTTTGAACAAGTTGGTGCATTGTTTGCTCATATTGCGGTATTTTACTCGCCATACATCGTTTTTGCGATCTATCATGGAAGTCAAAAATATACCATTCGGGAATCGTGCAAAATACGTGGTACCAATGTGCGGGAAACGATGGTGATACCACTGAGCTATCGCCGCACGACGAACTCGCTGATTTAAATTTAAATGAGGACGTAAATACTAATCATAATACGAATTACCTCAATTCCAGGCATGTTTCCTTAAAGTCACCTCCCGCCAAACGGGCCAAGAGTTTGATAAGTTTTTTTGGATGTCAATTACGAGGACGAAGCGTGTGCGATATGCTTTAAACTTCTTCAAAAAATTTCGGAGATTGAAAAGGATATGAAAGGGCTGAAGATGGAGATAGAGAAGCTGAAGAAACCTCCTCACATTTTACCCGAGCACAAGCAGTCCCTAACGGGGGAACATGAGAAAGGCAAACGCCCATACGCATGCACAGCTTCCGTAGCCATCACATCCAACAAGGATGATGGCGCTACGACCACGAAGCTCGGTTAAGCCGTTAAACAGTCTCCAGAAAGGAAAAAGGGCAACCGGCAGGGATCCCAGAAAATAAAGAAACGAGTTTTGGAAGACAAAGGTAATATGTCATCCAAAAATGTAAGTCCCAGAAGCCCAGCGTTGGACAAAATCACTCTCATGTTAAAGTGCCAGCATCCACGAGTAACGCCACCTCTGTGAACTCCCACCCTAGTGTGGGCGGGCAAATTAGGACCTCGCCCATAAACCGCAAGTGAAATATCGTATTACGGGATGCCCCAGAATCCACATCCTGCATTCCGAAGGAACGAGTGACACACGATCTAGATCTTCTTCATGAATATGCCAGTGCAGTCCTGAAGAAAAGGGAAATTTACACTGTGCAAAAAGCTTTCCGACTAGGCAAAGCAGACCCCAGCCGTGACATGAAACTATCCCCAAGACCTCTAAAAATTATTTTAAAAAACGAAACCCAGGCAGCGCTTCTGTTAAAAGAAAGAATGACCTTACGGGGATCGCACAAACAAGTGTTTTTTCAGCCGGACTTCGAGCCGAGGGAACGGCTGAAAATGAGGGAACTACGGAGAGTAGTGAGGGAGAGAGGAGGCAGATGGGATAAACGGCTGAAAATCAAAGATGGTCAAATAGTCCAGATAAATGTGTCCTTCCTGGGTCTCCCCGACGAATTGAGCATTGAAAGTCATCTCCGCAAATGTACAAAGCCTGTTCCAGAAGCTGGACGACCTTAGAAACGTAGTGGATGAAATTAAACCAGACGTTATGGCTTTCACTGAAACGTGGCTCACTGCAGACATTACTGATTCTGAAATATCACTCAGAGGATATCAGCACTTCAGGAGAGATAGACCAAGTCGAGGAGGAGGAGGAGTCATAGTTTATGTCCCTCGCAAGCTGACCGCTATTGCTGACATACACATTCCATTACACCATGTGGAAGTCTTAAGCATTACTGACGATATCGGTTGTGTACCGTTCGCCCTATCAGACTTTCGATCAGGATCTCATTCTCATAACGGAACTCTACAAAGCCAGTGAGAAGAAAGATGTCCTCATTGATGGGGATTTTAACGCTCCTGGTATTGACTGGAAAACATGGACTGCACAGGGAATGCCAGATAATTTCAAACACAAACTAGTGCAATGGGCAACAGACAAACTTCTTTGTCAGAACGTCACCTTTGGAACACGGGTGAGAGAAGGACAATAGTCAAACTGTCTTGACCTGATTTTTACACGAGATGAGGACAATGTGCTAGACCTACAGGATCGACTGCCGTTAGATTCAAGTGATCACATTACGCTGTGCTTCGAGTACTCACTGTTTTCCAAACCAAATTTACCCGATACTTGGGAAAGAAACATTTGGAAGGGAGACTACTCACTTATGAGAAGACAAATGTCAGAGATATCCTGGGAAACAGAACTACATGGTGGAACGAATAAAGATTGGGCAACATTGAGCTCGTTATTGAAAATGATTGTTTACCTCAACTGTCCTCTCAGGAGAAAGACAACCACAAACCACCCAAAGTGGATAAACTCAAACTTGCAGGCCTCTTTCAAAAAAAGAAATCGCTTCTGGAAGCGTTACAGACAAACCGGCTCCGATGCTCACTTACGGGAATATAAGCAGCAACGCAACGTTTGTAAATGTGAGGCTTCTAAGCTGCGGAGGAAGTTCGAACTAAACATACTGCAAAAATCGTTGAAACACCCCAAAATGTTATATGGCTACATACGGAGTACAAAGAGAATTCAGAAAATGATCCCTGCCCTTAGGTCTGCAGACGGAAAACTGGAGACCGACGATCAGGTTAAAGCATACCTTCTTTCAAAATTCTTTCAGACCGTCTTCACCCGAGAGCCTTATAATTTTGCTGCTATTCCACCAGTTTGTCAACCAATGTATACCCCTCATTTTCCTTCCTCATCCACCTCCTCCTCATCCACAACAGAGGACCTAGACCTAGACTTTTCACCGACCATAGTTATAACCGAATTACTTCGTATAAAGCCTGCCAAGTTGCCTGTGCCGGATAAAATTCCTGCATTAGCACTTAGAGAACTTGCTGATGAACTATGTTTACCATTGTCCATCATATGCCAAAAGTCCTTTGAAGAAAGCAAACTCCCGGAAGAATGGAAGTGTGCATTTATCGCCCTGATCTATAAAGGAGGTTCACGACTGGACTGTGAAAATTACCGCCCTGTCAGTTTAACTTGCATAGAGTGTAAAATAATGGAGCGTATTATCAAGAGGCACTTAATGCGCTATCTGGAAAACAACCAAATCCTATGTGATGTCCAACACGGCTTCCGTCCAGGACGCTCCTGTCTCACGAGTGCCCTTCAGTCGCACGAGAAATGGACAAAGGCAGCAGATAAGGGTCATCCAGTAGATGTTGTATTTTTTGACTTCAAGAAGGCCTTTGATAGTGTACCACACGGGCTTCTTTTACAGAAGATTTGGAACGTCGGAATTAATGGAAAACTTTTCAATTGGATCAAGATTTTCTTGTCTTTCAGAATACGGAGAGTTGTTGTTGTTAGAAACTCTAGCCCGAATGGGCAAAAGTAGAAAGTGGTGTTCCACAGGGTTCTGTTTTGGGCTCCCTACTCTTTTAATCTACGTTAACGACTGTCTCAATGACCTAGATTGTGAAGCTGTCATGTTCGCAGATGACATAAAAATATGGACTGAAGTCAGCTGCGCTGATGACGCAAAAGTGTTACAGTCGAATATCGACAAACTAAGTGCCTGGTCGGCTACGTGGCTGCTTAAGTTTAATGTATCCAAGTGTGTGATCCTACACATAAGCGCCGGTCGAAAAGTATCTCTAAAACACCAGTACTTTATTTATGGCACTGCATCAAAAGAGGTAGAAACACACAACGATCTGAGCATGTGGACAACTGAAAATTTGATGCCCTCAAAACCCTGTAAGAAAGCCGTACAGAAGGCAACATGTACACTGCATTGGATCAGACGTGCGTTTAAAATATTCCCCCTGATCTCTTCGGTAAAGTATATGGCATTTTCGTGAGACCGCACTTAGATTACGGAATACCAGCCTGTATACCGTGGATGAAAAAAGATTTTGAACTCCTCAAACAGGTTCAAAGGAGAGCAACGAAGATGGTCGACGGTTTAAGGTTTTACCGTACCAAGACAGATTGAAAAAGCTGGACTTATTTCCTCTTTCCTACAGGCACTTACGGTGTAGCCTGCTCGGGACAGTCCGGATTATCCGGAGCCATGATTCCTCCCTGAGATCAGAGGATTTCTCCGAGTTTGCCTGCACAACTCATCTGTGTGGTCATCCTTACAAGGTCAAAAGCGAACGCACGCGATTGAACCTCAGAAAGCTTTTTTTCAGCCAACGAGTGCTACGAGCTTGGAACTCGTTACCAAGTGAGACTGTTACCTCTGACAGCATTACTGATTTTAAAAGAAGGCTTGATGACATAAATGTTTTCTAAAAAATATAGTTTTTTCCATGATTTCCTATCAGCAAATATGGGAAATTACTAAAACATCTTAATCCTTTCGATTCGACTAACTTCTTTCTGTTTGGATGTAAATGTTTGAACTGATACATTCTACCAAGTTCTAGGTCCACTCATTTCTCGTTTTATTCTCCATAAGAAAATAATTAATGTCAAGGATGAAGTCTACCTCCCTTTATCTTTCCGCCGTAGACTGCGTAGACTCTCGCGTCGTTTTCATCTACAAAATGACACTTCCGTCTTGCCCTTGATCCAACAAATCTTTGAAGAGGCTAAGAGGCTCTCTGAAGAAAAACGACTAGCTGAAGAGGTTAACTTTGCCGAAAACCCGTCGTTAAATGTTGGAAAACTCTTATCGCGCACATTAAAAGCGCAGCGAAAAACTCAGTGATCTGTACTTCAAGACGCTTTTGGAAACCCTATAGCTGACGCTCAGTTGACGGCTGATAGCTTCAATGCTTTCTTGTCTAGAATGTTTAGTGAACATACTGTTGCCCCCTTTCCTTACATCCAGGTTTGGACCGGTAACGTCCTCGAAAACATAACCTTTACCCTCTGGGACGTGACCGTAGCCATTCGGTGTTCTCGTCAATCTTACAGTCCTGGACCAGATGGTGTCCTGGTAAGCGTTCTAAAGGCAAATGAAAACGATACTTCTGTATAAGGTATCTAATCTTGCTCTTGAAAGTTAAACCTGCCCTCTTTTATGGAAGGAATCGCACATTCTGCCTATACCAAAACACGGCTGAACTACGTCATTCGATGACTTTAAGACCAATACCTACACTGCCAGCAGCCTCTTAGATCTTAGAGACCTTGACTAAAGACAAGCTGATGCGTCACCTAACAGAGAATAGCCTTCTTAATGCGGCTCAGCATGGGTTTCTCGAAAAAAAGGTCTTTTGAAACCTGCCAGCTCTCTTACTTTGATCATGTGCTACAATCAAGAGATACTGGTTTTGCAATCTACACCGTTTATTTCGACTTCACGAAAGCTTTTGATCGTGTTGAGCATGATCTCCTCCTGCTGAAACTTACCTCCTTCGGCATAGGTAATAAGCTTCTGAACCTAATATCCGCCTATTTGAATGCTCGTGCACAGCGAGTTAAAATTTCCGATGTTGTCTCCAAACCCACGCACGTGAGGAGTGGAGTTATTCAGGGTAGCGTAATCGGCCCGCTTCTTTTTTGCCTTTTTGTGAACAATTTTCCTGATTGTTTTCAGTATGGTAGGCGTTTTATGTGTGCTGACGATTTAAAATATGCCATCGATATAACCCGGTCAATCGCAACATCGTGCTTGAGCTCTTAAAAAAGGACCTTCAGGCCTTCGCTCAGTGGTGTCCCACTTGGTGCCTTTCCCTTTCGTGGCACAAAAGCTCCGTTATGGTAAGTGGTGACAACCATCAGCCTCATCTAAGCACAGATGGTCATGAACTAAATGTGCCGGGGTTATGAAGGATCTGGGCATATTATATTCAAGTAGTCTTAATCTGTCAGAGCACTGCGCCCTGCTTGTCCTGAAAGCACGTCAAACCACTGGGTTTAAGCTCAGAAATTTTAAAACTGTCAATATTAGGACCAGCCTTTATAAAATGTATGTTAGACCTATTCTGGAATACTGCTCGTTTCTATTTAGTCTTCTGCACGCGAGTGCACGGAGGAAGATAGAATCAGTCCAGCACTTCTTTACTAAAAGGGTTTTCACTTCAGAACACAAAAAACTGTCCTACCAGCAACGCTGTGAGCTTACAAGCCTTGACCCGTTGTGGCTTCGTAGATTACAGAAGGAACTATTTTTACTGTTTAAACTTTTAAACAGTCTTACCTTTAACCCCCTTACACCCCTGCGACAGCTCGACCACTCTCGGCGCACCAGTCATCGAGATGTATTTTTATTTCTTCCTTTGGCACGCACCGTAAGATACCGTCAGTTTTTTTTCGGAAAACGCTCTAGATATCTGGAATAAATTACTCAGAAGTATGAAAATTCAGCAAAACTATCCTTTGTTTACGAGAGCTGTCACTAGTTTTATACATTCAGGGCACCTTCCACAAATTTTGGGTGCTGATTCTCTGGAAGCTCTCTTCCGTTTTGATGGCGTCCATGGACTCTGAATCCGGTGCCAGACTTTATGCTGAAGGCAACATTGCTGGCTTTGCAGTCCATAATCGGGTTATTCCTCAGTCGACAGCGAGCAGCCGTTCACCGGCATATCTGCTGCTAGTACAGAATACCTGCTCCACAACAATGAAAGGAGAAGTACTACACCGTGCACCCGTGTCAATACTTCCCTGTCCTGAAATTTAATCCTTTCAATAAGCTGCAGTGTTTTTCTCCCGAAAACACTATAAAGAACGATCAGGAGTTTTTTTCACTGTCAGCTCGACCCCCTTCTGTATATCCCTTTTTACCTTGCCTATAAACTGGCAGTAAATAAATAAGTAATTAATTTGTGGCTTTATTTCTTATAATTTCTACCTTCCTGAAATTAAATGAAAACTTTATCGTATGTTTCTACTTCCCATTCTTGAATTTTGCTGTCCTTTCTTTGGTTTAATGGAAACTTCAAAATTTTCAAAGAAATTTCACAAAACAAACTCATGTATCCGACACTTTCAAATACTTTCTTCTCAACTCTAGATGCCAGCTGACGAATCTAAACAAATTTTGGGTTAGGAGACTGGAAGCAGGCTTTTGTCTCCTTTTTCAACTAAGTAATAGCCAAAATCTCCCCAAGCTTTCTGTCATTACCGCCGTTATTCTTCCTTATAACCTAAGAAATTCTGCAGTAATTATGCCTCCTCCTGCATCCACCACGTGTAAACGCTCTCTATTCTTTGCTTTCTTTGGAATAACTTGCTTATTGAAATTAGGTCGTCAACTAGTCTATCTGCATTCAAGTGAAGACTGCACATTTATCTTAACACGTATTCTGGTAACCGTTTATTTCCCTCATCTATGCTGAGCAGCTTTCTCCATGACTCGGAGAAAGGACCATCGGGAATTTAAGTGGCCCTCTTGAAACTATGTTTTCTCTACTTGGGGTTCTTCATGAACCATGATGTCTCTTTATATCACCAATCATTCAAAAGATGAAGTCATTCGGGCATACACAGTCTAAAATTATGCCGTTTCGTTAGATACTTACCATCATCAGAATTCAATTCTGGATCCAAATATGCTGAGGCCTCCAGTTCACTGACGCCTTTCGCGAGATTTTGTTTTACGCACCATAGTGATCAAGAGCGAACCATATCGACGTTTAATTATCTTATTCTGAAATGTTACGGCAGCATTCGCCTACTCTACTACCTTAGTTTATTTTCCTAAGCAGTTTTTTCTCCTACCTTCTATTTGAAAATGGAGGCCTATTGAACTCCACCTCCATTTTTCAGGTAGGAGTTTTTTCACTGCCTATTTTATAGTTCACTATTAATTTCAAAACATCACTAACTGTTGACCTAACAGGACAAGTTTTGCATATATTATTAAATATGTTTACATTTTATCTGCACACATTGTCATAATTTTATTTTGTAACTAATGTTTCTTTAGACAGTGCCTTGCTGGCGCTAACCAAATTAACATTCTAAATTATTCGCTAAGACTACCCAAGCCGATTGACCAGTACTGAGTTCTGCGTTCTCAGATATCAAAATAGCCTCTTTGGATTGTGATAAAAACCTCTTTTCCAAAACTTTCGGAACATTCGTGAGGCCTTATTTGGAATATGCCATGCAAGTCCGGAGACCGTAAACTGTTCAAGAACTGAATAGCTTCAAAATCGTTAAAAGAAGAGCTACTCGATTGGTAAGAGTCAAACCGCTCTACCCTCTGCAGGCTGCATAACAAACAAATCTAAAGCATTCTTCGTGATTTATTGGCAAACCCACTGAGACCTCGAACAATCAATCTACCTTTGGAAAGGGATTGGACTGCAGTCTGTTATTTGAGGTTTTTTATAATAAGCCACCTCTAGCAGACTTTGAGTCTTTCATTAAATCTGCACGTTTAGTAAGTAAGGTTGGATTTGTACACGTACCCCTTCTCTGACTTGGTGGCTGAACTCAGAATTCCCATCACACACGGTGTGATTTCACTATCGAGGGAAAGCTTAAAGAGGAAATTTGATTGATTTATGTTCCAAAATGATATGAAAATATGGGAGATTGAAGGGAAACCTTGAGATTCATTCGGAATTTGCAATGTTTTATTGTTCATTTTGAATTATTTCAGCGCACATTCTAATTGCACCAAAGTTTGCCTCGCAAATAGGTTCTTCGTGGACTCACAATTAATCCTTCATTTAAGTTAACTGAACTGCTTACGTCAGTCTTTCTATTAGAAATTCATTGGAGATGGTAGTCTTTGCGGTTTGACCAATTTTAAAGCTCAATAAATCGTCTATTTTATTTTCTCTGGAATCTCAAGAACCTCTCCCCCGCGTATGATGCATAAAATTTCTCACAGAAATCGGACTTCCTTTCAATTATAAGCGTACTCTAAATCCTTGTCACAATTTGAAGGTCATTTCCACTTCGACCAACAAAACCTCTCTTAATATCCCCAGACGTAATTATGCGTATTAAATGATGGTACATAGAGTCAAATGAATACTTACGGTGCCTTTACAAGACAAAGAAATGTTAAAATTTTTATGTTTCCCCTATGCTGAAATTGTCTGCAGTAATGAGTGGCAGGATAGTAATCATTTCTGAACCCCCTGTCAAACTGTTTTTGCAGTCATGTGGAACGACCCCATTCACCACACTGCATACTCGTTCAGATTTTTTCATTTACCCATACCAAATCTTGCTTTTGCTTTCGCTAACTTAACGTTGACAGTTACGCAGCACATACACAAGCCAGTACACAGAGTGCCACTGGTTTCTGTGTCTTTAAGAAACATGAGTGAATATGTTACCTACTTTGACCATATATGTTTTAATATATCAGTTTGTTTACAAATAGCGGGATATTTTACAAAAAATGAAACCTCTCATTTTCTCAACATACATTTACGTGAAAATACGGTTTCTGCGTATTTAATTCTCCTCTCTCATTAAGACGATCGGATTAATTTATTTTCAAAATGAATGAAAAACATAAACTGACCAAAATGTATATGCCCTTTTATGCGGCCTATGGTGCGACATGCATGGGATTCTTATTCTTTCTTTTTGCATTCTCCAGTCCATATTGGCTGGAATCTTATGCTCTAGTGCACAGTTCGTTTCTTCACATGGGAATATGGTCCATTTGTTTTGACAATTTTATCCATCCACAAGTAAGAACCGTTTTTATGGGATAATTTAAAGGACTACCATGCCAATGTATTAACTGGATGCTATTGGGTTTATGATAGATTCTTCTTCAAAATTGGCATCTGGGAGTGGCTTAATCCATACTGGCTAATTGCTGTCCAAGTACTTGTCGTTATCGCTTTTGTGGCTGAACTGTGTTGCGTGATTGTAATGTTGTTGTACTATTTACTCTATGGACAGCCGGCAGCTGAATCTACAATAGCTTTCGGGTTGCAGGTTAGTATAAAATTTCATTCTATGCTTTATGCACGTTCAAGTTAAATAATTCATATTGCCTAACCAAGCGTTCCGTTCATTAATTTTTTACGTTTTTATTGTCAGTTACCCCTCGATTGTGTAGCTAGGATACTCATGTCATAGCATATCTGACTCATATTCTCTACGCCTAATGGGACTGTGTTCAGTAATTTTGTTATTTCGCTTTAAGACTAAGATATGTTTGGTATATTGTAATAAACGGCCTAGAAACTGTAAGTACAGTCCTTGGGCCCTTCGGTTGGACTCCTCACTGGTTCTTCCTTGTTCAACTAGTGAATGCTAAATTTTTGACCAATGGCAAAGCAACTTAACTGCTTATTACCTTGGTCTCAAATTCTTACAATACGATAAACACTTGAGGGTTTTGTTTTATATTCGCTCGTTTTCTGGGCTAGTCATAAGAGCATGTGAGCAGTATCTAGTTTGCCTTGCTGTCAACTCACTCTCATCCATTCATGCCAAGCGTTGCTCGGTCATGCCAACATGTACGCAAAAAGCATAACAAAGGGAAACACTTCAACTTGCAAGAATTATGAAAAATAATAAGAACAACCGTGAACTATTAGTACTTGTTGGATGGTTTTCTCGCAGCAACTACATTAGTAAGACTGTCAAGCACTAGCATGATCAAATTGCTTACGACGGTTTTCCTAGTATAATTATTAGGCATGAACTCAGGTTTCTCTTAAATAAAAAGATTCCTTTGCCTTATGCTATTCTTCATAAGTATTAAAAGATCCTAAACGGAATGGAAACCAGGGCTCTTGCCAGAAATGAAAATTATTCTGGGGCTGAAGGCCGAGAAGGCAGCGGTTGTTTCAAAAAGTGGCTCCTTTTCCCAAGCTATTTTAAATACATACTTCGTTTGACCGGTGCACTTGGACATAATATTATGAAACTTTGGAGTCAGTAAGACGTCATTTAATGCCGTTTTCACCTACGACACCTCTATGAATGACAATTAATGTGTTGTTGATTATATGTGATTTTACTGTAATATTGGTTGCCCAATTAATTTTATAGTTATTCAAAACTTTGGTCTTGAGCATATTTCAAAATTTTAATTTGTGCTGTGTTTCCTCGTGGAAAGTCATATCCCCATGACGTCTTAAGCCTTACAATTTAATCACAGGTGTAAACTCCATTTTATAATAAGGGCCAACTCCTTTCATCTTGTGTTTAGATTATGCGCATCCAACAGAGTATGGATACTGTTGTCTGTGAACATTATCAGCCAAGCGTACCAGCAAGTGCCGACCAAAGATGCGTGTGCAGCTTCATAATCTGATTATAGTCGACTTCCTTTCATACTTGCGGGCTGTCTGATGGTTGCTCCTCAGCTCATCTTACTACTCATATGCTATGGTAAACAGCCTAAGGTTTTTTGTCTGGAGTTCGTGATTAGCCACATGTAAACATACCTCCTTACGAATCGCTGGTGGACCATTTTCGTGGGTTCGGATAATTCATCGTCTATCAGTCACACTGCACTTGATGATAAGGTGCCGATGGTAACCAATAATTTACATTATCGCTTCAACATCGGCTTGCAAAGGTCTCATGTCTGGGCCACATGAGTATATGTCGGATCTTTAGCTAGTGCCGGCTAAGCAAGCAGTCAGGTCTTCTGATGCAAACCAGATAATATTTGCTGTTGTGGCGATGAATTTTCTCCAAGTTATGTCTTACAGAACACCACAGTTTTAAGGGACTTCGTCCTAAGGCCTATAGTTCAAGGCATTTATGCATTAGATCTTAGTATCTCTTTTCGGCTTCCTTGTGAACTGGATCTTTGAAAAACCTGAATTATTTTTGAAGGCTTCAGGTATGTCCTTCTTTAAGGTGACAGACCAGTCAATTTGCGTAATGTATCCATACTTTTGTCTTAAAGTGGGCTAGCTGACGAATTTCGATGTTCCTTGGCACAGCTTAGCGTACTTTACATTTTTTCATTAAGCATATACTTTGAGGAAATTTACTTGTATCTTTCTCGGTAACATTTCTCATTTCCTGCTTTCTCTATACCAGCCACCATTGAAATGACCCAGATTGTTCCGGAGAAAGCGCTTGCCATCTGAAGATGGTGCTACATAAGACCTTGGGGTGCTCGTAACGTTAGAATTCCGCTGCGATGTCAACTGACTCTATACTGGGAGTAGTTCTAGGCCAGCGTGAAGACCGTGAATAAGTTTTTAAAGGTGCCGTCACAAATTTAAATAGAAAAAGAAACTTCCGGCTCCGTGAGCTTTTAGAGGACCTTCGACGGTAGGAGGCACGTATCCAACATGCAGTTAACGTTCGCCCCATCACTTCTCAAGATGCTACGCGAGAAGCAGACTTGTTTCTTCTGTTTTAGACGTATACAACTGTTATTTCTAGGTTTTTTCTGACTCCATCAACTCTTCGATCTCAGATATCGAAGACGAGACTAAAAGCGAGCGAGAGAGTCGGTGAAAAATCTGGCGCTACAACTTGTTTAGGAGAAATTGAAATCCATCTTTTTCCCCAAAATATCGACACAAGTTAACACAGCAATGTATGCATGCGGTCTGCATCAAAAGAATGAACAATTACAAAAATACCTCAACGCACTATGATGTTTATTTTGCTCTTCATCTAGTTATTTGTGGGCATTCTGCTGACCACAGTAATCATCACGTTCGGACTCCAGTCACAGGATCGTCAATGGATGCAGCGGCCCGATCAAAATTTCCTCTCCTGGTCCTATGGGTTTCTCATTCTCGCTACCATATGTTCATTCATTGCCTCCGGTTTCCTTCACTGTGTCAGTTACACCGACAGAGCCGCTCAGGTAGGTCTGAGTTTTTCATGTAGTTCAGGCGAATTTGAATTTACTAGCTGCCTGCGCAGGCTCAAATTACAAGGTTAAAAAAGGTTTTCCAAAAAAACACTGTTTCTAAATTGAAAAACAGACGCTAACTTGGAAGAAAAGATAAATACTAAAGTGTGGATTTAGTATACTATTTATCCTAGGTCGTTCTACTCCGATTGTTTTAGCGACTCTGCGTTTATCAGTATTATTCCTATGATTAGTTAAGTAGTGTTTTTTTACTTGATAAGCGAGGTGATTGCTTTTGTTTGGACTCTATCACGAATAGTCTTTAGGCCTTGAGTAGAAAGTAGTTAAACTCGCAAAATTGCTGATTTCATCAAAAGGAAATTTTAGCCCACTGTTTTTTCGTAGTCCTCATATCCAGCATGCCGGAGCCCAGGCACTTCCTTGGCAACACGTGTTAATTTGTGTCAAGTTGAATATTGCATTACTACATTACAATGGAACGTTTTTACCGGTCGGGTTACAGGACATGCTTAATCTGCTTTGCCCTTTAAGTTATTCGCGTGGTGAAAAGAAATTATACAGAAGGAAGAATACTGGCAAAGACAAGGTAGACAAGGATGGCCATTTCGGAGTTCTGAGATGTTGTCAGTCAGCCCTGCCAAACCTTTGAGTTGCAAGACCTAGGATTCGACCCAGGATTTTGAGGCTATTAAGCTTTACTGTGTCCAATGTTCCGCCATTGAGCCACGGGCTCGTTGTTCTGCTGGTTTCGATCGGAGATGTTAGATATGTTAGAGTTACATTAGCCGATCGGTTCACGTGATATGTTCGTCCCGCTGTGCCTTGGGGCTGAATACAAAGCCTTCTCAGTCAGTCGCCAGACGTGCATGGCACGCATCGACAGGTTGTTTACTTCTTTCTCCCATTACGCCCGATCCCACCTCCGGACTTCTTCATTCTATCTTAAACCCAAGTCCGGGTGGATGTAAGAAGAGTGAGTGCAACAGATACTGCGGAAGTCTAATATCATGCTAACCTAATTCATGCGCAAGTCACCGGCCCTATGCCAGCCATACTTGTGTACAGAGTGGAAATGGTCCCTCGCGATGGTCCAAATGACATGTACAAGAGGTTATGCCGGCAAAAACAGGGAAGAACGGGATGGCCTTAAGTATAGTGTTGCGTAAGGCTGGGTGGCGTCGTCTGAGAAGCCAGAAATTGCAGTCACTTCGTCTTACCTTTGTCGGTAATCTCATTTGAATAATATTTCTAATCAATCGAAAGCCTCTGAACGCGTCTGATGTTTTCTGTCTGTGCTTGGCTTCCAATTTCCGTCTGCCTCTGTTTAAACATTAATAACCCGATGACTGATTTTAGATGTAAACAACCGATGCCATTTGAACTTTTAATAATTCTTCAGATAGAAGATTTCGTTAATGGCCTTGTGGCGTTACGCTATATGCCTGACCCGCGTCTCTCTTCTGCAAAATCCCGGGCAAGACCATCACACCAGGCGGTGAAAATTATACCATAAATGGTTGCCTTAAGAACTGGATCCCCGGTGTGAAGGTCCTTGCTTTCATCCTTCAGAGCGATATTGCCTTCCTGTCTATTTTATGACTACCTCCCAAGCCATTGCCGCAAATACCCTGATTTTTTAAACTTGCTCAATCTGAAAAGAAAACCAATTTCACTTTTTCTTTCTTTTGGGTCCTCACTACGGGAAGGTTTCCTTCTCTCCAGACAACTAACTGTTTGACCTCGCCAATATTAGATTTTCATCCGCTTTCTCATTGCTCGCTCAAAGTATCACACTACGACATTTTCCATTCATGTTGAGGCAACAATAGCAGGCTTTCCATTGGTGAGGATTTGAGCGGTTCATCCTTTGGGGATGCTTTTTGCGAGTTAAACTTTGTATTTTAGAGGAGTTCCAGTGGACTACGATATTTTTGCTTTCTGTGACTGATTTTTTCCCCTGCAGGAAGAAGTCGAATTCTTCGAAGCCACGGAGGGCCAAATAGGTCTTAGGTCGACAATTATGGGTTCCTACATGCCAGGACAGGCTTCAACCATGTTTTCGCGCAGTCTGTACGGTGTGCCTCCATCGGGTGTGGGTGGCGTGGTCGTCAACGTACCCTCCACTGGTGACAAACCTTCACAGGTAGGTCGAAAATGGACTCAGGGGAGGGCACTTAACGAGTCTCCAACATTTTATCGCAAATGAACTAAAATAGGAAGGTTTTGTGTTAAGAATTTTCGTTAAAAGTGTGGCTGCAACCTATAATACCCTGCCCATTATGTTGATTTCTCCTAATAGTTGGATTCAGTTAAGGTCAACTTCGATACGCCCTCAGCTATTCACTTACCAGCCGCACATACCCGCATCAGGCAACAATGTGTTATTTTATCACATGTTGACATATTACTCATAATATTTAATTACAACTTTATATTTATTATTTAATGTCTTGCAGTCAACCTTATGCCAACTGCTCACGTTGCATGATGATCCGTTTGTTAGTGGGTATTTTTCTGAGTTTTTAAGCATTCTCTCTTTGTTTTATGCTTTTACTGAAACTATTTGCGTGAGAGTTTTAATCATGCACACGCCATATTTAAACCCTTTGGAAGGAACGATAATTAAGAACCTGTGGTTTACTTTCATAATGGAAAGCCATTTTTGCCGTACATCGATTCAACGAACATTAGCATAAATATCGTGGTTTATTACAATTACAGGAAAACTTACTTCGTCGCACCAAAGTAGCGTATCTTGAAAATTTATTGGCTTTGAAATTTCAGACAAAAACCAATAAGTTCTCTGCACACTTTTCAAAGTCTGAGGAAGTTCTGAAAATAGCAGGTGACTGTTTTGGCACACGCATGTTTTTAACTGAACACGTTTTGTTTCTTGCCAAAGAGGTGCACGCCTTAACCTCCTAGCATTCCTTTAAATTCTCATGTATGTTGAATACCTTACTCAAACTTCATAATCTTCATTCTATCAGGAGGTGCGAATGTGAGACCTGGTCTAGAAATACAAATTCACTAGTCCTGCCCATGCGATCTTATATGGCGCGAACATTAATCACATTACTCACCTACATAGACGTCTTGCACAAGATGTACGGTATCTGGCCTAACTCATTAAGAGTTAATCGAAATTCCGAAATGTGGTTTATCTTAGAATGGGGTACTTATGTGATATTGTACTACTGATAATCATATAGAATAATCCCAAGATATTTTAGCCCTGCAAGAAGGACGGATTTTGCATGAGCTTCCTTCCGGCAGCCTGCAAAAATCACACTCGGTAAAAAGGACTTCTTAAGTTGTATGCATTTTTTTCAGTTATTTCCAATGCCTCTGTGTATTCACGTATATTTTATAAGACATGCAAAACATTTTTCGCATTTTTACCCAATAACGTCTTCTTTAAGATGGGGTACCACTCGGTTAAAAAAAAGTTTCTTATTCTGAGACTTTTCAAGACCGTGAAATTTCCGTTCAGGAAGAATAGTATCTGTCAGTTTATTAGTATGCAACGTGCTTCGCATCCATTACAAAACTTTATGAGTACTATGTAAGGCTTTCTCAATAACATACACAACCTTATGATTTTCCCTATACGGAAACTGTACAGCATGTAGCTTGAAAACCCCTTAGCACCTATGAAACTGTAGATTGGGTTCAAAGTTAACCTGGAACTTAAAAACTGTTTTAAAAACTAACGCCACCCTTTCTTCAAGCATGAAATATAAATAAGACGTTATTTTATATTAAACGAGTACAAGGAAGAATAGTGTCGTGCATGTTTACTATAAAATGCATTTGAATTTATCAGAGCATTGAAATCCAACGTAAAAATATTCCGTTTACTTAAGTTACCTTTCCTACTGATTAATTTTTTTTCGGGTGGCTGGAGGGAAGCTCATTCAAAACTTGTGGGATTGCATCCACCGCTACCAGAGGAACGTAAATAAACCACTATTTGTATATTTCCAAAATTGCACAAAATGCTGAATTCACGCATTCAAGGAAGCATCAACATTGTATAAGTGTGACTTTAAATGTTAGAAGATGATCACAAGAAATTGAATCTACACAAAATTACGCTGTAGAGTTAAATTTGTTTCCACCAGTCGAAATAACAATTGAGTGGCGGTGTTTTAATACTTATTAGGTGGTTCTGTTGTTTCCCGGGGGAAAGAACTGCAGGACTATGCTCCATTCACTGGACCGCGTTCATCATTCCTCTGCACTACCAGGCTTCCGCAAAAGCACAACGTCAGTGAGATAAAGATTTCGTGACAAGTGGGCAGTATATACAGCCCTTTGGTGAACCTTCTTCCTGTACTTCATCTTTAAATGCTCCTGCCCGTCGAACCTTTCTGAATTTCAGTTTATTTTAAGTGAAAAGTCCGTGAGATCTCCGATTTCTCTCCTCCTTTTTCAGGAAGTGAAGGAGAGGAAGACAAATAGTGAAAAGAGATAATATGAATAAATGCAAAGAATGGAGAATACGTTACTAATAAATGATATTACGTAATTATTATAAGTAGCAATTATTTTGTTAATAAAACTATACTGGCATGAAACGCGTACTGCAAACACGCGTCCTGCACGGTGCTTGTACCACCGGCCTTTCCGTATTCGCGTCCGGAGCTCTACCAAACCAATTTCCAAGGTTCATCCACAGGCTGAATTAATTAAAACTATATCCATATCTCCGTCTTACATGCTAACCCTAATGTGGTATCGAACAGCGTTTCTGGTGGGATTGGAATATACAGCTCTGAGACTGAAGACGGATAATGACAGTGCATAAACATCAGATAGCATGTACATTCAGCGCGTAACAGTTAAATCGTGCAACTAGCTGTGAAAATAATATGCTCACAACCGGAATGAGAATATCAAGACGAAGAAGAAGAAAAAGAAGAAGAAGAAGAAGAAGAAGAAGAAGAAGAAGAAGAAGAAGAAGAAGAAGAAGAAGAAGAAGAAGAAGAAGAAGAAGAAGAAGAAGAATTACAACAATAACAACAACAACAACAACAACAACCATTTTGAGAGTGTATCAACAATTATTAGATATCAGAGTACATGTCCCTTTCCTTCTGCTTATTGAAAATGAGCCTTTGCTTAGTTTTCCACCGTTGATCTTGCACGTTCTTCTGTTGCGTCTTACATCAAAAGAACAGTGCATACACAGAAGTGATGCCCAAGCTGCAGCTCAATCATTACCCATTAAAGTAGGAATTTCATTTTTGGAGGATCGGCCAACAAAATACTCTCCCTCTTATAATTATACCTCATTTAAATTATTGTTTGGTAGGTTTTGGAGCTTGGAACCGACCTCCGCCCCGTTGAGAGCTATCTCGGCACTGGGAGTGTTATGGAACCCCTGAGAGGAGCTTACGCTGCCGAGCCGCGTTCCGTTCACTCCAATGAAAGTGCTGGCAGTTACATGGATTCCTACAGTGCGGGCGGCGATGCTCTCAGTGGCTCACTTGTGAGCAGTGGTCGCGGGAGCAGGGTGCCGCTGGTGCGTTCCGCGAAACGGGCTCCGGTATCCGGCGCCTCCGGCAGTATCCTCTCCACATCTGACGTGTCTGGGCCTTCCATGGGCCGACCGGCCTACGGAATGCAAAGGGACTTCTATCCTTAGTATTGATGGCAAAATTTCACACTCACCAGCCACCGCTTTCTCTATCGCCTTTCTGATCAGGAAATTTTTAATCGTTGCATCTGCAATACATATTTTACTCCTTCCTGATTTCCACGACTTATGTTGGGCCTAATCCCACAGCCGGTCGTAGAATAACTGCTTAAATGGCAGGGAAAAACGGATTCTGGGCGTTTTATGTTGCCGTGAAATACAGTCACAATGTCGTTTTCTTTGCTCGGCTTCCATATTCTGCCCTAAGCTTGCGATTACTTCAATTTGGACTTCTGATTGGCGTTCGAGCACTCTTTGACTAACGAATTTTTCTTCTCGTTCAAAAGATGGTTGGTTCTTATCGGCTAAGGTGTTGGGTCTCCTTCAACCGTCACAGTACTCAGGCTTATTACCGGTTAGCAGGTGGAGTTCAAAGGCATCGGAATGTGTGCTTTATTATGTACAGATCCCTGAACTGCTGTTCACAGGTGGCATTGGCTCCTGGCGAATACCGGGTGTGTACTCAGATTTTTAAGTCAAATCCGCAAGGGTTTGATGTGGCCTACATTCATGGGTTATTTCCCGTTAGTCGCAGGGTTTTTGACCCAGTGGTTGGCTGGACAAACGCGTGCCCACGGCCGTCTGTCAGACAGGTAAGTCAATGCAGCCGGGCTTCCTCACAAGGTGGGGTCGAATAACCTTGGATGGGCGGGGTAATGAGCAAAGACGGCAGTCGGGACAATTATGGCCGTTGACTACAGTTCAACACGCTGCTCGAGCAACTTTGAATTTCCAGAGTTTCGGCCCTCACAGATGGGAGGGTTTTTTATTATTCAAATCTAGCTATCACTGCAATTCGGGCCATCTAAGTCTTCATCGACGGCCTAAAGCCAACTCTCATGAGCTCTGCAGCGCCTTTACGAAAACGATATGCTGTTTACTGAGGCCTTCGTTAGCTGATCGTGACTCTGGATGCGTAGTGCACGTGAATCCCACTTGGCTCTTCACTGTATTGACCCTCTCCCTGGCGTATGTTTTAACGCTGCGCCTCTCGTACGTGCTTGCACATGCGTACCAATGGTGGCCTGCTTCTCGACCAATCATGGTCATCTAAACCTGCCAATCAATCTTCAGACCGACCCAAGAGAGATCTCACTCGGGGCGCTTCGGCTTATGCCCCAACTTCACTCGGATACTGGTCTTGGGGTGCCAGAAGTGTGCCCTCATCCGGATGTCAACTGGTTCCAACGTGCTCTTCGATTATTCTGTACAGAATACGACAGCTCGAGGTCCATCGAGTGCTCCAGAGGATGGCAGTGCAGGGACGATGACTTGCGATGAATCTACCGCACTCTCTCTTCTCTCACTCACCTGTGCTCGGCGTCAACATAAATTTGACCAGAAGCGGGATCGGACACAGGTGGCTGACGCGGCGTGAGCCTGCACCTACGCGTGTCAACTCCTCCCCCCGCATATTTGGCATTTGTTATCGGAGCACAACCCGAATAATATCTGCCGTGCCCTGATTCAGCCCCCGTGTTTGGTGCAGCGCCCCGCATACGTGGCCCGGTTAAGGGGACAGTACAGAGTACAACATCCCCTGAACTGGAGTCCAACTTCTCTTTCTATTCGGAACCGGGTCTGAAGGTCATAGGGGCTAGGGTCTCTCTATGGTTTTAGCAGCCGCACGGACGAAGGTAAGCACTTAAGCCAACTTTTTGCCAGCGTGTGTTAAGCTGCCAGGATTGCGTGACTTCTATTAACCAAGAAAGGCAACATAATTGACATACTTTTGAATTCTAGCGTCAAGCCAGGAGGTTCCAGGATTCGGCTATGATGGGCGTTGCCACAACACTAAGCCACGCCTGGTGGATAGAGATCATTAGCAGGGCAAAAAACGGTAGCTGGATGAAAGTCGTCACGGGTGGTCCAATTTGCACGCAACATAGGAGGATGATTTTAGTGGTGTGGTGAGGAACTCCCCAAATCTCACTGATCGCTAACGGAACTCACTCGTCCAGTCAGCAGCCACACAGTGGCTAGTATCATAGGCAGATGAACATTGCCGACAAAGACAAGGGAGACTGGAATGCCCATTTCTGGCTCATTAGCTGTCAACAGTCAGTCACACCCAACCTTAGGTAGTGCACCACCCGCGACTCGAACCCGCGACTTGTTGCTTAGAAGTTAAACACTCTAACCCACGTCGCCACGGGCTCGTTGTCTGGCCGGTTTAGATTGGGAATATTGACTACATTCGTTGATGAACACTCACCAATTGCTGACGGATCTCACTTGTCCCGCTCTGTCTTGTGGCTCACTCTCGAGCCCCACCAGCAATCGCACAGCGGCAGATGAACAGTGTTGACAAGACAATTCGGTGGGGAACACAGGCAATCAGTTACGACCTTCTTTGTTTTCGAATCGAATGCCTAAGAAGCTAAATCCGACTTTTGGGCAGAAGGCTGGTCTTATTTAGATCAGAAGGCAGACTGTTCCATGAAGGTTTTTTGTCTGAGTCAGAGTGTGCATTTAAGTGATGGGTAAGGTGTGTTTGTGCTCAGTCTTTCAGTTCCTATAGGGACATTTGCGCCTATCTTGGATGAGGTTGGAGGTCCTTACGGCCTTTTCCTACTTTTCGTCCAGAATTATGTGAAAATATATTCCTGACTGTCTCCGAAAGGGATCCTGCTGGTCACATGTTAAGAAGGGAAGATGAGAAGGTAGGTGTAGTTGTCTGTCATGCAAGGCACGGCTTCGGCTTCACTTCCAGAAGTTTGATGCTTTTTTTGTTAGTCTCATGTAGCTGAATGTGGTCACAAATTTCCTGAAATTTTAAAAGTGATTTTACCCAGTGCTGCAAATGCGCGGTCATTGGGAGGTCGGTCTGTCGTTGAGGCTGATTTTAAACTGTCCACAATGCCAAGTTTTATCGTCATAGTGGGGAGACGGGTGAAAAATTTTAAGATTTTAACAAAAAGTGGGATGATGTGCGAAGTTCACATGCATCGAGTATTTCGGTGATCCGCTCAAACTTCTGTTTAAACATGGCTCTAGTGACTGCAAAGCTTCAACTGTACGCTATTGAATGGGAATCCTATCGATGGAATGTAAGCTCTTTGCTCACAAATACCCCGTTATGCTGGTCACGGTATCTTTGACTACTGCTACTTACGATCGGGACCCTTCTGTAAAAAAAGCTTACCAGTAGTCGACCTTTGTTCTTTCACCCTCACTCGTCTAGGAAATTCTTGTTGACTCGTGCATCAGAACGGTTTAGTTCACAAAGTAAGTAACTGGGATGTGTGTCTTGTAAGATGTAGTCACTAGCCTTGTAGACGATTCTTTTGACTGTCTTTACTTGAATTTTAATCGTTGATGATGTTTGGTCCATTCTCGTTGTCTGGCCTACCCTTCCAAGAGAAGATGTAGTTACCTTTCTTTGAAAGAAAAGCTCGAATACATGCTAGACCCCATTGTCAACCAGAAATGTTCCGGAAGCTTGTAAATGCACGGATCCTGAAACTGGAGTTCTGGTTTTGCCCAAACCCATGGCCACAATGTGTTAATACATTACGAAAATCAAAGCCAGTTTCAAATAGGACCAGCGTTCTGGTGCCGTACCTGCTCTTATGGCTATATAGGCTGAATCATACTGAAGTTGAGATAATGCATGCGAAGATGCAAATCACCTGTACGATGGAGAGACCTGTTGTTGCGAATAGCAGCACTCAACCTGGATAAGCTTTATTCCTTCCATAATGCGGCCATGGAACTAATTTCCTGGATAAGGTACAAGACTACTATCAATAGACAGAATCCCAAAGTTTAGGCATGAAATCGCTCCGTCGGCGCCTCTAGCGCATCTCCACACGTACTGTAGGGCATTGTCATGCTCGGACCTGCAATCCTGGTTTGCCTTAGCCATTTTTATATTTTATAGCTGCGGCAATCGCCTGTGCTGTCTTCTTCTCTTTACTAGTTGATTCAAGTGAGGGAAATTTAGCTCACATGCGGAAACATGTTTCCTACACTACACCGCAGTTCATTCTCATCCCTACTGATTTTTTCCAATAGCCATATGCACTCGTACTAACTACGGGGCAATCCTCTTTCGCGGACGAAAACGTGGACGATTGCTCATGGTGCCCTCCGTCTGTATAATACGTCAATCAATAGGTTGCTTGAGGCGTGCACGTGACTCAGCCATCGGCTCACCGTCACGGTGACAGTGATCGATATTGCGGCCTTCATCGATCGGATGCAGCCGGACAGAGCTCAGGCGCAGACGGACGACTTTGACGGCTGACGCGGCTGGTGAGCGCAGTGGCTGTCACGACAATGGGACACAAGATTGCAGCAAGCGTTTTAGCAAACTGGCGGATTCAGTAAAGCGACAAGAGGTGGAACTCCTCATACTCCGCGAATCGTATAAGTTTCGTAAGTTTTAGGGCTGCTGATCATAGCGAAGCATCCGGCAACCACATAGTTCTTATCTTCAACTGAGTACTGTTCGTCAGGAAGAGACTTTCAGTCACCGACGCGTACGATAAACGCTTGTTGGCGTAGAGCAATATTTTACCGAGCGATGGCCGTAGACCATCTTCATGCAATGTTAGAGTCCCAGCCCTCTTTGTGCTCTACATGTAATTACCACAGGACTCAAATCTGAGGTTTGAAAAACGGGTTGGACCAATGGGGACATTAAAAAAAGCTCTACGGAGGTTTTTAACGTAGCGGACGCCCTGCCCATAATCCAACACATCTGCCGTTGGTTGTAGTAGTCCTTCCACCCTAGGAGTAGGCGGATAAGTGTGCATTTTTGGCCAATAAATGAAACGAACTTCCCTTCTATTTGTGTGGAAGTACAGTCAGTGACTGATCTAAGGAAATTTTAACCAAAATTTTGAAATGCATTTTGGATTACGAGGCAGTACTTAAGTGAGTTTGTAATAAGGATTATCTTGCAGCATAATCCCAATGGATTTCAAACATGCCAGGATTCCGGCTTTAGAATGCACGGCTTTTCAACACCACCCCCGCATAACGCATATTCGTTAAAAATGCTTATTAATTAGTATGCATTTGTTATATTTATTGTCGATACCCTTATAAATTTACAAATATTTTATAGAAAACGTAAGAAGAAATTGCTTTCCTTGCTGGCAAATCAGGTCTTCTTCAAATTTTATACTCAAAGAAAGGGTATAGTTCGGTTTACATTATTATAATTATTAATTTTCTAAGACTGTACATTGGCCTCTCAAAAAGCATCGTATCGGTGTTCAATAATGCCGCTAACGAAGTATACAACACATTTCACATCACATATTTTTATGAACACCATATTATATCTGCTTAGTGGAATACAGGAATGTATGATTTTGATTACATTGAAAGCATACAGTTTGTAGACTGAAAACGCAAATTTCAAGGTAGATTACACTTAGAATTATTTGGCTATCGTAAAACTTTGCAAAACCAAAATACACCTTTATTTTGAGTAGAAAACTTAAACTTAAGGCGAGTTTCTACCAAATAAACCAAACAGAGCACTTCCTTAGAGTATTCAAAATGAATAGAAAAGTGCATACTTCTTAAGTAATCCGTTTTGCCATGTGTGATTTATGCAGGCGGCGGAAAGGACGTGCATTCGAAAGCCGACATCCTGACGTGTCGGAAATATTTGGGGATTATGCTGCGAGATAACCAGTAGTACGAACCTACTTAAGTACTCTTTCCTAAATCAAAAAACTAATTTTAGAGCATATTTTCATTATAGCAAGCTTCCTAGACAGTCAATACGTTGACCTACTCAGCACCCCTGGGGTCTTTTTAAGATAAGAACACTTTTTAAGGCGTTGGCTTAAAAACAATCTGCTGAGATGTGCTATCTCATAAAATGATGATCGAAATTCTAAAACGTGTTTTCTATTAGGAAATATTACTCCAGAAGTGATTTAATATTAATCCTCGTAGAGTATAACCCCAAGATATTTCATTTACCAGTGGCAAGAAAGTATTATGTGACCCAACTCACGGATCAAAGAATAGGTCAGCGAGCAATACGGAACCGGTGATAACAGGATTTCTGTGGATGGGATCAAATGAAGAAAAGGAGAGTGCCAACTTCATTATACCCTATTCATTGTTTTCGGTATGGTAAGCATTCGCTGCCAGGTAAGTAGGGCCGCACAATAGTTTTTGCCCCGACAAATGTGTGGACTGTGAGATCCGGTGGTGTTACGTCACGCCGCGTTCTTTCATTGCTAGCTGGCCCGAGCTACTTTTATTCGGAGTATGAAAGAGACCTGATCTGCGCGATCTTCCATTGTCGAAGTAAAACGGATGCGTTTTGAAACTCCCGAGTCGACATCGCCGCTTGGAAAGTTGCCATTTGACCCGATCATCTGGTCCTCCTACTGCCAACGCATGTGACCCTACTAACCTGGCAACGAATGCTAACCCTAACGAGCACAATGGATAGAGTTAGGGTCACGTTTGCAGGTAGTCTGGCCGGGTATTACAGGCTGACCTATCCTTTGTTTCCTGAGCTGACTCGCATATAACGTTCTTGTCCGAGTGAGCCTCTTTCAGGCAACCTACGAAAGCTACAACCGGTAAAAAAGTGAGAAGTTAAATAGGATGACATTGTTTCGTTAATTTTCGGTGTCCTTATACATTCAAATAGATTTTATATGAAACATGCGCGTAAATGTGTTTTCATTTACTTATTTGGTAGCAAATTTTGTCTACTTAAAATTTTATATTTTGAGAAAGGATATCTTTCATTTCCGAAAAAAACTTCCCAAATTCTCAAATAATTTTGATCCCAATCTGCTTTTGCACTTTCATTTAGGGTTTCTAAACTACAACCTGTAAATTTCCAATTTCGGAAAAAGGTTACATTTATTTACGCTATTAACACGGCCTCGTAAAATTTTGCCGTGAATGTGGCCATATAGCATGCTTTACTGACTGAAATAATAAACTAAAAGTTACGAAGCATTATGAATGGACATTGAAAGTTCTCAAAATCCTCTGATATTTAGAAACGTTTGATAACCGAAAGATACAATTCGTTTGACTATTAAATTTAAAAAATACGTAATTCAGCACTAAACAAACGCAAGAATATTTTTTGCATGCTTTCTATAAAACCTATTTGAATTTAAAAGGATAGTGAAAATAAATGGAAGAAATTCTACTACTTAACTAATCCTTTTTTTGCAGGTTGCCAGAAAGTAGCTCGCTCAAAAGCCGTCACCCTGACATGGTTGAAATAGAGTCAGATTATGCTTCACTAAAATTACTACTAATAGTCATCTTAAGTAATCTTTTCTGTTCAAAACACATTTCAAAATTTCGTTTTACATTTCATGAGGTAATATATCAAGTGTCGGCACTCGCTACATGGTGCGCCAGGCCCGCTTAACGACTTCTCATTAAAGTAGAAGCAGCATGGTCTGTAAATCTAAGGACTACATTCTAATAGGCATGTCGAGAACCCGTGTGCCTAAGCTGTCTTGCGCAGCCAGCCTGCACGGCGGCAATACGTCGCGATAGCCTCTATTTCCATCCCGACGTGATAGGAAGGCCTTTAGCGCCCTGTTGTGGGGAGTGAATTGCTGGAGAGAAGGGTGTATGCAGTGCTGTCACAAGCGAGTTGCATGCTAGATTCATACCCAAGACCGTTGGTCCTCACAACTATGATCGCAAATTAAAACAGCTAAATCCATTACTGGGCACTGCAATTCATGTTTCAAAACTTTAAAACATTCTGTAGTTTTGTACTATTGCTATCCGTGCTAGAAGGAGTAGAGATCAATAACCTAGGCAGGTGTGCGTTGATCTGATTTCGGGATAGACTTGTCCCATTGCGTTTTGGGGTTCAATCTAGAGGCCTCGCAGGCAGTCGCAAAGCGACCAGGGAAACGGATTCTTTCCGATTGCGACCGAAGAGATAACAGGCCTGTGGTTCAATAATGGAGCACTAAACTACCTGATGATCATTCAAAAAAGAACCCAGCTCCGAATCACAGGTCTTCTAAACCGGGGGTTGTGTATGAATGGCTGACGATGGTTGCGCAGCCAATAATGGCCATTTCAGTCCCCTTTGTCTTTGTTGGTATAACTTCCGGTAGTTATACCGCCTGCAGTTGGAGCTGAGGTGGCATTCGCGCATTACTTTCCGGAAAATTAAAAAGGACTGTTTAAAAATGTGCTATCAGATAAAAATGACTCGGAAAAATGAACTATTGGCAGAGGAGAAGACACAGATGAAAGCCCAAGGAAGGAATTTCTTCCCCAAAAGGTAACCGCAGAAAGGCGAGACTGTGGAAAGAGTTTGTATTCATGATTCACTAAGAGGTCAGAATAACGACAGCTGGAAACCAGAGAGAATAAATCCCGAAATCCAACAAACAGTATATGCATAGTAGAGCGTAATTTGACTTGAGATGGCCCAGTAGAGATCTTCTGGCAAATCTAGAGGAAACACGTTTCAGCTAAACAGTTATGAGCGATTATTCCTGAGGTAGGAATTATTTTTATACCCCTCTAGCAGAAAATTGTATAGATAGATAGATTAAGAGATGAGAGAGAGAGAGAGAGAGAGAGAGAGAGAGAGAGAGAAACCTAAAAGATTCCTTGTTGGAGAAGTCAGACACTTTGAATATAATTTTATAAATAGACAGGATTCCATTAACAGAGTCAGTGAACCGTAAAAACCAGGTCAGTTATGTTGTGTTGGTGGGCCTCGTCTACGAAGTTGCGGCATCTGGCAATGAAAGCAAAGTGTGTTCGGTTGGAGTGAGGGAGCGATATGTCAGTCAATGTGGGTGCTATCCAGGAGTCCAGCACCCAAAAACTTACGTCTATCATGTGGCCAGCATGTGAAGACGGATTAAAATGTCACCTGCTAATACCTACCCCCGTGAGGTTGAGCTCGTGTATCTGAAAACTGGAACATCTTTTGGCAAACACCAGATTTCTCACTTGCACTCAGCTGCTTCTTGATTTGCTTGACTCTGTTGAGCTCGTTACCAAAGTTTAAATCTGGAGCAGTGTGATTTATCGCCCAGAGCCATTTCCGATGAACGAATGTCAAATCACTGTTTTGTTTTCCTTTTGTTTTTCTGGCTGAATGCGGAGGCGTTGGTCAGTGGTGGTTCAACAATATCCGCAGTTTGGGAACTAGTCACGAAGATACCCAATCTCGGGTGCTCCTTTGACCCCTTTGAATAACGGGATACCGGCAGCACTGAACTAACTCTCTCCCCCCCCTCACACACCTGGACCCGATTTCAAGACTGACCCCAAAAGACCGGCGGCGGGATCAGGCACAGACGGCTGACAGGGCGTGAGCTTGCACCTACGTGTACAACCTACACATGTGGCATTTATTATGGGTGGGCATTCCCAATAACGCCTCCCGTACACTGAGCTGGTCACCGTATATGTCCAGCTAACTCACACAACTTAACGCGTCAATGCAGAGGACACGGCTGTAAGTAAAAACGTTCAGTATAAAATTAGCGTTGGAATCTTTCATTCCGGGTTTTAATAGGAACACCGAAATTAAATTGATAGGAAGGTTCAATATTCCAGCCATGCAATAGAGCGAGTTTTTAAATAGGGCTGAAGAGGGGTCGGTCGATGCTGTCAGTTTCCAGTAATCATTCAGGAGTGCAGGTCTTTGGCTCAAAACTTGTGGTTGTCACGGCGTCTTGCTTGGCTGTTTTGCATGACTGGTTGGATTTGGCAGTTTCAGAACTAGTAACATATTCCACCGTTTGGCCATCGCGAATGACAGCATCCTCCGCGTGTCCCACGGAGTCGACGCAAGAATTGCCACTTGCGTGTGAACTAGTTTATAGTGAGACAGCCTTGCGTAGCAGTTAACGCACCCTCTCTTCTTTCCTCCATCTTACCCGGAGGTTGGCTCGCGAACAGTGCCCGATAAATCTAAAGAACCTGTCTACACGTGCCACACACGAACTGGTCTCCATTTTATGGACCGAGCATCTGTTACAAGCGCCAGTTTTTCTGTATTAACCACCCATCATTATCGCTCAGCTAAAACAAGAAGATTTTCGCTTTCCTAGGGTTGTCAGCTTCCGCGATCATCATCGTGGTTACTTACTCATACCACCTTTCTGTCCGCTTCACGCGCCTTGTCAATCCGCCACTGGGACCGCGCGAGACTTGAGGCTAGCGTGGAGATAGCCTGAGCGCAGGCGAAGCCGCATTATACGATGATTAGCTGCAGGCGACAAGGCAAATTTGTTCGATGCCGGGAACCAACAACTTCAATGACCACCACCCACACGCCCGATGGGTCGACTTTATGAGCTACCTCTACGCCTTTTTGCCTCAGTAAAAACTTGTTTAGTAACTCTGTCTTCTGTGAGTAGTCATTTTGGAACCCTCGTGTTGTCAACCACTAACATCTTCACAATCCTCTACAAATCTTCGATGGCTTCCTGTTCACATGTGCATGCCATTTCCTTTGTCATTCCTTGTAGGCTAATACAGTATTCTTTCGGCCTTGAGGCTCACCCGGTCCTTTTCAGGGCTGACAGTCAGGATGTGCTCCCTTCATCTAAAGTTGGGCTTTATAACCTTCGTCCACAGCCGAGGATCAGGCCGTCCTCCCAGAAGCCTAGCAAAGGTAGTGAAGACCGGAATCTTGTGTTTAACTTCTGCAGATCCATAAATAAATTGTTTTAGCAGGTACCCATAAGGTTATGATCATGCTGTCGTCTTGACATTGTCGGGCCGCCAGAAGGTGGATGAGGCAGGAGAGACAACGATGTTTGGTTGCTCTGGGATCCTCCAGTTAGCCTACTCCCGGCGTCTGCTGTGAAATTGCGCCCCTGCTTGACGCCTACTTGCACGCAACCGCCAGTGGCAGTCGTGCTGCTGGCATTCTGATGCTTGGCCAGACGCTCCCCCTTGCGTCTGACCAAGCATTGAAGCTGAGGGGCCCTGGAAGGTGTTTTGACAACCACATTTATCCAAATCAATCGATCAGCTTAACGGTGGATTACCCGAAAGAAGACACTCGAACGGCTACCTCAGCAGCCTCTCACCCAGCTGTCAAACTGCTTAAACCTCTTCCTCATCCTCCGTTCTGCACGGAATACAACTGACTTGAAGGCCAACGTGTTTATAATCTGCCCGTGCTGCGACAATCACGTCTGGAGCGGCCGGCATAAAGGCTACTCCAGGTAGTGACTCTCCAGAAGATGATGTTGAGAGCCACCTCCACTCCCTATTGACTGACTTCTGCGGTGTCGTACTTGAACAGCGGCACTGCATTGATGGGCCGGGGAAAATGAGGGCGATGAGCTGACACAGCACCCCCGCCGTTTTTTTCAAAGATGGCCTAAGGTGTCCTCCCAATGCTGCCACAGCGAATGCAAACTGTCCTCCTGGAAATTAAGCCAATGCGCTTCCCCGAAAAAAACCGTTGCTGAGTAGGTGGTGGTCAAAAGTCTCAAGTTTCTATCCATTTCGAAATATAGAGTGCCGACCGTACATATGACCGGCACGCGTGCACCTTTCCTCGTAACTGAGATATCTGACGGGTGCATAAGCACCCTCAATCCCCTGCAGAGGCCCGCAAACAGTGTAATTTTCGGCGAAGAAACCGTTTTTACTAGCGGCTCGGTAACATCTTGGATCCCGGAGAGTCAAAACTGTATATTTACTGGCGTGACAGATATCAAGCGTAGATTAACGTGATAAAAATGGTTTCCGTTTATTATAGTAAGATATCGACCACCTCAGCTGCCTCCTTCGCCCGGGATTAAAACATGCTGTAGGTGAGCATAGCATGAACCTAGCAAGGCCATATCGCCAGCATAATAAAGTTCGGTGGGCCTACATTCCAACTTAGATCCAATAAGGAAGACATTTAGAACCCTTCAGAAGACCCTAGGTACAGTATCAGTAGGTGCTGATCAGCACAATAATAGATATGTACAATGTACATACCCATCATGCGTCAATCAGTAAATCTCCGCCTTATCAAAGTCGACAAAACCCAAGGTTCTCGGCCACTGGTACACAGGATGCAGTTCGAAGAGACGTCACAATATGGTCGGTTTACGTAGATATGTATAACTCAGAAACCGTCAATGTTAGACATCTTATTTTTGGGTTAAGTGCCCTCTCAAATAGCCAGAAAATAATAATGACAAAGGATATCACAGAAGCGTTTCCTAGCTGTGGTCGTTCTCGCACTTCCTGATGACAGGACAGATCTCATCTCTCACCGCATTTTCGGTCGGTTCATAGATCTAGTGTAAACAAAACTTTCTGACTTGTTTAGAGTAAGTTGTTCTTGTTGTGTGGCCACCTTCCAGGAAAGAAACATACGATATTGTGCAAGATGGAGGACAAAAACCGACTCCAGGAAAGGCAGATGTGGTGAACGAGGGCATGATTGATCCATCGTGTCTATGACAAATGCTACCAGAGCCGCCGTGACATTAAGGCAACAGCTGAGCGTTGAAGTCCCTATTTCAAAGAATTAGGACAGATAGTAAACAAAAACAAAAGTTAACCGCGTGAATGTTCGACCTTCTAGTTAGACTGGTTGGCGCGACCGCTAGCCAAAAACAATAGGTGAACCTCACTATTGCGTTCTTTAGTCGCTTCTAGTGAAAGATAGCCAGTACAAATACGGATTTGCATCGGCCTATCAACTGGCGATAATGCTACGGCACCAAACAGGTTTAGTATGTATATGCAGAACCAAAGGCATTTAGAAAGATTGAAGGCAAACCTGTTACTGAAAGAGGCAGCAGTTTTCAAAAGACGAACAGTACCAAGAATAGCTCTATACAGTCGAAGAGCGCCCATTAACCAAAAGTCGGTTAGGGCGTTTGGACAAAGACCGTTAAGTCTTTAAAAACGAGGGGACCGCCTAAGAGACTAGTCGTACATTCATGTGAGCAATTATATAGTAACAAAAAAGACGATTTCCAAGATGGGATTTTATTACAATATGAACATAAAAAGTGGGAAAAGGCAAGGTGAAATAGTTTATACGGGAAGTACAGTCATTTGAACACTCAAAAAGGACGCATAATTACAGCTCCTTAGAAAACTTGTGGATTTTGATTAGCTCCACATCAAAAATGAGGTCCGAGTCAGGGGGGATTTTAGGTGGAGAACCGGCAGATCCGTAACCCAAGTCGGCCGGAATAAGTAATCGTCTTTTCTCACCTTCGCACATACTAGAATAAGGAGATCATTAGAGAAGATGAGGAGACCAAAATCAACGCTACAAATGTGTTAATACAAACAAACGTACGATGTATAACCGCGTAATTTGTGCACCCATGTAGACTAGAAGTACTAATTCTTAGACGTATGTCGGTTTGGTGTTACCAGTAAGGTTAGCTTAACGTCCAGAAACACTTGAAAATGGGATAAGCTAATTTACAGACATACCAAAAGCATTCCATAATGACAGTTCCTAAACAACGAAGTAGGTCATAAGGAAGCGAAGCGAACCAAAAATACCAGAAAATAACGATGCCAAGAAGTGCAGCTGCCGTCAACAGTAATGTAAGGGTGGGTAGGCTCTCGAGCCGGAGCGCTCGAGATAAGCTCGAAAAAACAATTCGAGCGACAGTCAGGGACGCCCATGATCACAATTTCCGAGAAATCTCAGGAAAATGTGTCCGACTACAAATAAATACAACTGCGTGATAAAAACCGTTAGTAAAAAGGTGAAATAGTAGGCTGGTGAGGTTTGATAACCTTTGCAGGTGGTGACATGGATGGTTACACGTCGCAGTAGTAATAACTGCTTAACTAAGTTCAAAAATTAACTTAAGACCTACAATGTCGATGGAATCCGATGTTGCCTCCTGAAATTCACTTGGTATGTCATTTACTCATCATCGTTGGGTTTAGGTCATAAGTCAGGTGTATACACTTGGGATACACATTCCCCAATTCAGGAGCAGGCAACGAGCCTTGTCACGTATGTCTTAACTCTGATCACAAACCGGGCAAAATTAAGATACAGTTTAAAAGTAGCCGAAGATATCTGAAGAAAGACAAACACATGAGTAGGCTTGAGTTACTTTTTTTACAGCATAAATGCCTAACGATTTCTACGGTCATCATAACTCCAATATTCTTGAATGCCGCACCAGTCACCAGCGAAGTATCGCGGAAAAGGTCATTTTTCACCAAGGATTTGTGATTTTAAGTAAGTTTTATATTTGACGGCACATCATATACCCTTCTGAAGAAGGTGATCTGTTCCACTACTTTGGTCAGTAAATTAAGAAAATGCGAGTAAGCTATATTTGTAATTTTTCACAGGATTGGTAAAGGCGACTCAGGAGTTTTTCTCCGGCGTGTGGAGACCCCATCACCCACAACTTTACGGGAAAGTAATATTAAAAACGGTATTTGGTGAGGATGTCGCTAAAAAAACGACCAGTATTATTTTGGTTCGAAAAAAAGGTAACGACTGTAAAACTATTGCCGAAAATAAAGAACATTGTAGGCATTTTTTGGTATTAACGCAAAGGATTTAAAGGCGTCAGTTAACATAAACCCACACCAAGTGGCTGGAGATGTTGCAACACAGCTGTGTGTCCGCGTGGTCATTTTCTGGCATCTTCAGACCCCCGGAAGGGTGAAAGGCTCAAAAAGTCGACCTATTTATGATTCGTACTGCGAAGTAAGATGAAAGGCTGGTAGATTGGGACAGTTTGGGCCGTCATAAAAATGAAACAAACAACGTTAAAAACGGGTAAATGGCTATCGAGGGGCGTTGGTAACAATGTAGCGGTTTCCTGCAGGCCCTAGTAGCAATTCGAGCGCGAAGCGAGCTGGAATCCAGCTCGAAAGCGTGAATCTTATTACTCCAAAGGACCTGAAGCTGGTAATTTAATTACGACAAGAGGCTAGTGCCCAGCGATCAAAGAAAAGTATTAACAGTTTTCGATACGAGGCTTGACATGACGACACCCAACCACATATCTGACGAGTCAGAACCAATGACGGAAACTACCAGGCACCGGAGCACTGCTCCACCAGCCAAACTCGCCTAGGAACATCCACAGTTACGCATTTTGACCATATTGTTCAAGAAAGATTTTTATAATGACATTTCAGTGAAAGCGACGTTGAAGCGTTTTTTCCAGTAAAAAAACTGAGTTTTCTATAACTGACATCAACAAAAATCGGTACCATTAACGAACATATATGCACATTTATGCCTTTCAACTAATAGTTTTGCTTTAGCATGATTTGACGCATATTCAACTATCAAAGCCGGTCATACAGAGCTTACATATAAAGTAAAAGAAATGCTACGTGTGAACGAGCGTGCATGTCGAAAAAGCAAGCGAAAGAAACATGGTTATAAAGAATTGGCATACCCTATAAGTCCCTGGTCCCAGCCTTTAATGACCTGCCCGGTTCCAACTGTCACTTTAAATGGGTCCCTGCCCACGTTGGAGTCAAATTCTGTGTTGTCTTTGTACAACATACCCTGGTAGGTTACCTCAACTTCGTCAAATTTTTCGACGACATATGGGCAGTTTTCGCGCGCTATTCTCTTTTTAATACCGATTTGCAAAGAAGATAACTTTGCAGTTCGTTCCTCGCAGATCACGAGACCGAAGAAAGTGACTATAGACACGACCCAGTACGACGAGCACCACATCCTATAACTGAACGCACACAGTCACCCCTATTATTTAAGCGACAAGAAGTGCGTGCAACCATGCGATTGGTGAAGCTAGGCCTGCTGGATACACGTAATTGGTCGTGTCTTCAAGGTCATTAATTTTGAGCACGAGATCAGATAGTGTTAGTCATGTCTAAGCCTACAATAGTCAGATAAAAAGACGTCGTTTTTTTCTGTTACACTATGAATATTTATAGAAAACGTAAAGGAAAAAGGGTAACTTGTCTCAAACTGGATTAAAGAAAACAGCAGGCAACATTGATGAGATTATTTCAATACCTTCGCTCGGTCCAAATGATCAGGCAGTGCTTATGTAGGACTACTCCTTACTCTCTGTTGCGTCTGCTTTAGAGAAAAAACGGTGTAACGTTTGCCGAGGAAATTTTCATCAGATGCGAGCAGATTTAACAGATCTCAACTGGACCTCAATCTTTTCGGGCACTGTAAACGAAGATTGGGAGTTATTATGGGATGCTCTTCTGCAACTCATGGACAACCACTGGCCAATAACTAGTGCTCATCAGAACAAGCGTCCTGGGTGGCTAGACAGCAACATAAAAAAGGGAAATAAACAGGAAGCACAAATTGTGGAGAAAATACTGTGAGTCAAATCCAGTCACATATTTTATCAAGTATAAAAAAAAGAGAAACAAACTGAGAAGCCTTTTCCTTAAAACACAACGAAAGTTCAAGAAGGCTCTGATGCAAATGGCAAGGCCGAATCCAAATTGAGTCTTTAGTTACCACCACAGATGTATAAGGAATAAGCATCAAATCCCGATCAGTAAGACTGCCGTGGACATCGAAATTGCTGAAAACAGGCACAAAGCCGAGTACTTCTCATAGTTCTACCGCTCAGTCTTCACAAATAACGCAAAGGTTCCTTCATCTCTCAGTGAATAACCCGGCGACTGCAAGCATTAGTGCATACTATTCTCAGAATTTCTGATCCGAAGGGAATTAAAGAAACTAAAAGAGTTGAAATCTCTAGGAATAGATGAGCCTCCACCAAAACTTCTGAAAGAACTTGTCATTGCACTTTCTGCGCCTCTGTCGGTGCTCTTTTAAAAAGTCATTTGACTCCCGAACACTTCCTATCGATTGGAAACTGGCACGTATAACTCACTCGTACAAAATCGTTAACCGGGCGGCAGTGACAAATTACAGGCCCGTAAGTTTGACATGCATCCTTGGCAAAGTTATGGGAAGGATCACCAAGAGTGAATTGGTGAAATTCTTAGAGACTCATAATCTGTTATCAAACTGTCAACACGGGTTCCTTAAAGGAAGATCCTGAACAACAAATTTGCTGCAATCTCTCCAGAGCTAGACCCAAGCACTTGAAGATAAACACGCGGTTCACCTCGCCTCCTTTGACTTTCAAAAGGCCTTTTACACTGTGCCACACCAAAGACTGTTATGCAAGCTAGAAAGAATTGTAATCAGAGGTGAGATCCTCAAGTTGATCGAAAAAATCCTCGTGAGTCGGCGCCAGGTTGTGTGCATCGGCCAAGAGAGGTCAAGTTCTGCTGCGGTCGAGATTGGGCTTACTGAGGGTTCAGTAATAGGGCCAATGTACGTGGACGATTGTGTCAGGGATCTGGACTGTGAAGAAGCAATGTTTGCTGATCGCATGGAAATCTGGAATGTAATCCAGAGCACTACCTCTCACTGCTAGAAAGTGGCGAAGAGCGCAACGGCTGTGTTGCATGTCATAAGACTAGGCTTTTTAGATTTCGATGAAGATCTGTTCGCGAAGACTTTTGGAACATTCTTTAGGCCGCATTTGGAATATTGTGTACATAACTGGAGAAGCTGGACAGTTCAAGATCAGAACTGTCTCGAAAGAGTAGAAAGGAAAGTCACCAAAATTTATAGGAGTTAAAGCTCCTTGACATATCCAACCCACCATCGAATCTTAATCTGTTCATTTGAGGTAAAGGCAAATGCATGGGGATCTCCTGTGGAAATTCCGCACTGTGAAGGAATTGGATTGTTGCCTTGAATTTTCGGACTTATTTGAATTTGCTGCCACGACCCACCTCTGAGGTCACCCATTGAAACTGCGCGTCCAGCAGGTGAGACTGGATGTGCGCAACTTCTCTTTCTCTGTCAGAGTGGTCAAACCAAGGACTGCCCTACCTGTAGATGTTGTGATGACACCATCGCTGGAAGGCTTTAAAAGGATCCTTGACAGTTTTATGTTCCAAAATGAGATGGAGCTCTGAGGAATTCAACTTAACACTTGAGACTCACGCACCACGTTTGCAACTCATATGATTTCTTGTATACCACACTTAATTTCACGTTACAAATAGGGTACTCAAAGGCCCATGCCTATTTCCCTAAATAAATTGAATTGAATTGAAAAAAGAACTAAAAGTGAGCACTTCGATGCACAATAGGAATAAATGTCAGGGAAGGGACGCTAAGAGAAAAACTGGCAACCGATGTGCAAGACGGTATTAAAAACATTTCTAAGTAAGCAGAAAAAAAACATTAAAAAGAACGAAACAGAAAAATTCAAACAAAACAGTAGAAAATTTGATAGGACGTGGAACTTGCAAAACACAAATGACAAATTGTGATTGAAAATACGTTTATAAAGAGAGAAATCTGAACTTGAATTAGCGAAAACTTACAAAATCATGTCTACTACATAACCTTAAATCTGACCACTCTAAGCTATAATAATTTCAAGAAGACAGCTTTCACTATCCTTGTGAGGCTGAGCAAAATGAAGTTAGATACTATTACTGAATGGGAAGTAAGAAGGCTAGAATGGTAACGGGAACAAAGGTTATTATCTACTCAGTATGTGCGGGTCACAACGACGTCCACTGGTCTAGGCCGCAAAACTGACTCGTGTTTTCATCCTGAGATAAATCTTTAGGTTTAAGCGGAACAACTATCAAGGATTATTTGGAAAGTCCAAAGTACTTTAGATGTCAGTTAACTTTTTGGAAATCTGAAACCATTTAGGCCAGAGCATTCCATCTGGGTATGACAAATTTCCTATTGCCATTCACCAGTAATCTAACCCATCGATGAACCTGTTCAATGAAAATACTGTTCTTCTTCAGGGAAGGGCTAACACAAGTGCAGTCTGTTTGCAGTCTCTCTGTCTTTGTTAGGAACTGGGATTCTGCCCCAGGCAAGAGTGCATCCGTGGATGGTTGCTCACTGCCTGCCAAAGAAATCAACGGGTGCAGACTGCAGAGACGGTGCCGTATCCCTCAAGGTAACACTTGGGATCGGGTTCAGATGCCGCGCACTCCGTCGAACAGGAAAACAGTTTCTATTGTGTCGGCGCCCAGAATTCTTGGAAACTGCTCTGAATGCAAAAAAACTAGTAATAGTTATCTTAAACAAAGAATAACTTCGCTGGATTTTTATATTACGGGGAAGTTTATTCCATATGGTTATGGCGTTAACCGAAAAGAATCGACGATACTAAACTGTTTGAGCTAATGGAAGAAATAAAAAGACAATGCGATGACTGCTGTGCCGAGGGTGATCAAGCTGCCTCACAGTGGTAAGGGGATTAAATGTACGACTATTCAAAAGCTTAAACAGTAAAATGAGTCCCTTCTGCACTCGGCGAAACCATAAGGTATCAATATTTAAAAGCCCACAGCGTTCTTGATACAACAGATTACGGTACTCCAACGATAAAATTCTTTTCGTGAAGAAGGGTTGGACCGATTCTATTTTCTTCCATTCACTAGCACGCAGAAGGGTCAAAGAAAAGACGAACGACTCCTCGTGTAAGTCTGTGAACCCATACGGGCTTCGTCTGGTAAAATAAAGAAAGCCTAATCTTTACCAGCAGATACAGGTCACGCTGACGAGATTTTAAACAAGTGAAGTGAAAAAGGGCGTTTTTGTCTCGAAGGAAGGGCTAAAAGGTCAGAACATGGAATTTTTTGTACTCAACCCTTGATATCAGCCTGTAAACATTGTTTCGTTGAACAAATAAACAGAGCTCCAACATGAATTGTTATATGTCTCTAATTCAGTTCATCAAGTTTCGTATTTTGTGACCAGACGGGGCTGTCGCGTTAAATATCACACCGTAGCCACACTAAGAAGACACATAATACCTCACCGTAACCACGGCTGATAATATTGCCAAGGAAATGCTGGTGCTGAAAGATCAGGCCGATTTTGATGTTTGGCAGCTGGTCAATTAACAGAAACTGGCATGTTTACGCATTCATTCCCACATCCCGGTGTTCACATAATAACTAATACTAAACAAATTGTATTTAAAGAAGGCGTATACAGAAGGATTTATTGGTACCAAGAAATTTCGTGACGGCTTATCAACTGCAACCCGTCTTTGCATAACACAGGTAACGAACGAAAATGGACAGTAGTTTGAATTAACAGAAAATCAATACATAACAGCAAGGTACAGTGGACAACGTAAATAACTTCAGGAAAGAAAATGTGGGGGAGAAGCTTATACAACTAAAATCATGAAGCATCTAGGGTGAAAATCACCAAGGCAATTGTAGATTGATCATGTGGTCTAGTTGCTTACAAAGATTGGGTTTCTCCCTACGTATATACACTGCTTCCAAGTAGCGCAAAGTCCGAGTTTTTCGTGCCCGAACAAGTTCTCGGAAAGCTGTTTTGAAGTCTACATAGTGACCACTGTCTAGTATATGTTTAGTAATCGAAGAACGTGGAACTTTATTTTCTTGTTTAAACAACCAATTAGGTAAATGTTCAGCGGCTCTGGTTGCTAATTGCCTTTGCGTTAGCCCAATGTACTTGCGAAGTCCTCGGCCGCAACAGTGGTTATTTGATTAGTTTGGCTTAGTTGAACTGATTTTTAAAAATGTAGAAACTGGTTATGAGCATGAACCTTTCAATTGCAAGAAAATTCCAATCCTACCAGCCATTCATTATATCGTATTTGATAATATGAGATTGGTTATTGACTGATCTCCATCAGAAAATAATTTATGAACGATTAATGTCTGCAATCTTATTGAGGATATACACCCTCAAAATGTTTTTAATTTTGCTCAAGTAATTGCCGCTGTCTGGATAATGGCTGAAATATTGTTTGGTGTCAGCTTAGTCGAGTCGTGGATATGAAGAGCATAAAAAAGAGCGTGTCTGTATGCAGCAGACAATAATGGGGTTAGTAAAGGCATTTATGCATTTATTGATGAAATTATTTTTAGCATAAGAAAGGTTAACTCATGGCTATAACAAGGAAAGAAAAAAAGGAAATTTTCCTCGCCGAGTTAGAATCCCTAAACCGCATGAGGCTATTCGCTACATTAGCGATCATAATTTTTGGGATGCCAGCAAAAGCAAACATCAAGTGAACCATCAAGGAACCAAATGCGCTCGATCACGGTCCACTTAGAGTTCAGGAGCTGAGGAAACATTAAAGGCGGTGAAGATCATCAAAGCTCAGGGAGATGACCAAACAAACTACCAGCAGACAGCGAATCCGCTATGAACTTCAAAATATCGTTTGGTGTCGAAACGAGGAGACAACGTGAAACGCCACCGAAATCGTCACTTCAGGGGTTAGAAGCCAAATAAAACAGATGTTAGCAGATATATAGATGCGAGTTTGAGTTTGGTGAAGCAAAGCATACATTATCTGCCCTCAACTCCAAGGAGGACCTTTTGAAGTCCAGGAGTTCAGTGTTAACGAATGAAACAGACAATCATGACTTTACGTTTCTTGGATAAGGTGGTTACGCAATTTCAATTTGAATATCACCACTTTAGGCGATGACCCATAGTCTAGAGATATATTATTCAAACGGAAGACATCCTTGATTGCAAAAAGAGCAAGCGTTTATACGTAAGGCAGAGAGGTGGCAGAATACCTTGGGATGAATCACGCATGATGTATGACGGATTTACTGAGGTGGGAGATGTAATGCTTGGAAGATCAGTATTAGTATATTTTAAGGAGTAACCTTTGAATTCCCTATTTTTAATGTGTGGTTTATCAAAAAATAGTACCTCGGTTTGTTGGTGAGGCCAATTGATATGAGCCAACGGAGTGGAAGATATTTGAAAAAGAGCAGACAGTGAAAAATCTCCCTGTGATTTTTAGGAGAAAAAAACACTGCTGCCCTTGGGCAGGGGGTCCAACGGGGGCATTGCGGAGGTAACCTGGATCATCAACGATGTACGGAAGATGCAGCCAGACACTCCATTGCTGATTGCAGAGTCCGCTGAAGGCTTTCAAAGGCAGAAATATCCGCCCAGATTGTCTTCGGTCCGCTGTAGTTTGAACCAAGGGAGAACGTTTAGAAACTGCATGAACTACGGCCACCAGGTTCGGCTGATGTGAGCACTCACGGTGTCACCAAGGTGTGCGGATAGTTAAACAGGGAAGACTTCGGGGACCTTCACATTGGAATTATGGGGGAGAGCGTGAGCCCTAGAATGAAAATAATACGTAAATAAATGGTACTCAAATCTAGAAAGTAGTATTCTAAAGGCTTTCTTTTTAGGGCGTCGCCCTTGCAGCTTTCAGTTTTTGTTGTAGCATTCACTGATATATCGATCCAACTTTCGCATTAAATCCGCTAGTGATTCCGATACAAAAACATACAGAGAAAGATTATTCCAAGCTTCGACCACTCTTCTGGAGAAAAAGTACTTCCGAGTGTCTAGCCTGGCCCCAGTCACACTTAATTTGAGAGGATGACCTCTCAAATTCGTTGTTGCTATCTCGAAGAAATCGCCTGAGACAAGACAGCATTCCTAAACGTGTAATAGGCGAATGTTAGTATCAGTTCTCCCCGAAGATGTCTATAGCGCAAGGGAAATAAATTGAGATAAGACAGCCGTGTTTCATAAGGCCATGGCCCTGTCAAGGGACAAGTTTGGTTGAACGCCTTTGGACCTTATTGAGGATGGTGATGTCCTTCGCCGCCCAGGGTCTCCAAGCTTTGATAGCGGACTCTAACTGAGGCAGCACGAAGGTTCCGAAGACTTTGGTGAAACAATCGTCATTGAAGTCTGAAAAAGCTCGACATCGCTGACTCCGCTACCTTTGCGCAATCTAGAGAGGGTTTAAGTGAAGGCGTGATCCAGACTCCCAGGTGCTTTTGGGCATCCACTTCTTACAAAGGTATGCCATTTAGTCGGTAAACCGTATGGTTCGAAGGATTGCTTTTACCGACTCTTACGATGTTGCACTTGCTATCGATGAACGGCAAGAGCCAGTCAATTGACCATTTTTGGAGTCTATTTAAGTTTGCCTGCAAGTTCTCTTCGTCAACCGCAGTTTGAATGACGCGCCAAAGTTTAAGATCATTGGCAAACATGACAAAATCACAGTTTAGTTCATTGGTGCAATCGTTGATGTAGACAATGAACAAAATAGGGCCGAGAACAGAGCCTTGGGGAACACCACTCTCAACCTCCACCTTGGCAGGCTGTTTGATGCTGACATGGACGGTTTGCGAGTGGCCGATTAGGAAGATTTCTATCCATGTAAGAAGTCTACCGCTTACTCCTATGCGGCTGAGTTTATAAAAAAAGGCGGTGGTACGGCACGCTAGCGAAAGCCTTGAGTTAGCGCAAACAGAAAGCAAAGGCTAATTTCGAGTTTTCTTACACCAACAAACTTAGAAGTTGCTAAGTGACATTGAATCCGGCACCGGGGAAGTCTTTGAGTAAAAAACTCTGAATGTTTTTACTTTTGCTGCGGTCACAGGCATCCATTTGATCAAAGAAAGTACGGAAATGTTCGCTGCCAGGAAGGACATACACTTGAAACAGTCTTAGCTTTATTTCCGGAAGGAAAAGATTATCTGATATGAACCCACATACGTGTGCGGTCTTTACAGAAATACGATTTGCCTTACGTGATAAAGTCAGTTTATTTGCATAACTTACACTTTATTGTGGAGTATCTTGATAGGTGGTTATTATGAAAGATAATGGGGCCAGGAAGGTTGGCAGGGCCAAAACACATCAAACTACAATTGGACGAAAAAACCTCCATTTGCCATGTTAAACTCCAGAACCCCAACTGTATACGTTGCACTTAGAATGTGAATTAACAAACTTAAGAGCATAAGTATAAACGAACGTTTGCAAATTTCTAATATTTGTCGAAAAATAGTTGCTGTAAATAAGGAAGAGCAACGAACCCGTGGAACGGACCAGACCTCGAACACAGTTGTTTGAATTAATTGTCACTTTTACGCACGGAGCTAGGATGGTTATAGCGCAACTGCGTGTCAGTGAAAACGACCATTGCCCTTTCTGATCTAGCACCGACCCTCCTCCTGCAAAGCGGCTTAACTCGTCGTTACTCGCCCCTCTCACTACTTGGCATCTCTCTTGACCTTTCCATGCAGTTGCCCACAGCGATGTACTCCCTCACCGGTTGTGAAGCAGGCATGTTAGGGTTACCTTCTTGTTCTAACTCGCCCCCCCCCTTATAAAATTAAACTTTGCTTTAATTCTATTCGTGCCATTCATAGTAAACATCTATGATTTCCTGAATTCACATCGTCCCTTGACGTCTGGATGAATGGTGTGCATAACAACCCCATTCAGCTCAGTCCTAGCCAGGATTTATTCCGAGTGCTTCACGTTACTCGGTATGTGCTATCCTCGAAGTCTTCGGCCGCTACACCCAGAACCAGGTCTTGAAGCACATGACTCCTGATCGAGTGAGGCGTTAAGCAATTACCAAGCATGCGTTTCTGATACTCGTTGGATAAGTAAGACCCAGTAAAGTCGAGGAGTGAAGGTATGATGCTGATGGTTTCCAATTTTACCAAAATACGTCTAAGCGGAACTTTGTAAAAGGTTTTACTCAGATCCAAGTATATCTAAAGACGACTTCCTTCTGTTCAGTACGAAGAGAAGTAGCAAGATCAATAAAGGCTAAGGAAAGATTTTCGCGCGATCATTCAGCTAATAATCCGTGCTGAGTAGGGGTCGGAAGCTGATAAGCTAGAAACTACAGCAAGCACTCAATTGTAGATTATATTTGAAAGAATTTCAGCTAGAGAAGGATTTTTATGAACACTAATAAGGTCTTTGTTGATATGTGATAACAATTCCATCCGACTTTTACTCGCTTATCGATCGCACTACGGATATTATGGGTCAGTTCCGTCTTGAAGTGTACTCTCGAGCACAGAGACCATCAATATCTGCATGAGGAGAGTGCGGGCAATGACGAAGAAGACTGGGATAGCCATTGCTGGTTTATTAGCCGTAGGCGGCTTACACAACTTGAGATATGAATCAGTGTTCCTTCATTGTCGAAAGTTATTAAGTTAAGCCCTCCACCACAGAACCATGGCCTGTTATCAAACTTGATAATACTCGATAAACTAGAGAAGCGTGTTTGATCTACGGGAGCTCTAACCCTAGTGACCGGATAATGCTTGTTGATTTTGGCCTTCCTTATTTCTCAGTGCTTCCCTTTTGCATATATTTTTTAATATTTTTTGTGAACCTCGAACAATGCCCGGAAACTGACAAAGAAGTGATAAGTATGAGAAATAGCACTTAAATTCCTTAAAAACTACTTTGCATTGACCACTCCGTTAAACCAGCATCTCGAGCACGTAGAAGGAATATCCCATTTTTAGAAAACAATTTTAATCCATTTGATTACCCTCACCTCTCAATAATTATTGAATTATTAAGTACATCCAACGCGTAACCCGTGGCTTGAAAGGGAGCCTCAACAGTTCCTTACTACGCTTAACATATTTAAACAAATCTATTTAATGATAGGTCTGAATCGTCAGATGGCCCATTGCCACATAATTTTTCTAAACGCATTTAAGATAAGCTGTGTTAAATATTATGTTGCAATAGAGGAAAATAATATTTGTCTCCCGTCGGTGGGTCCATAATTAGTTACGTTTATTTAAGCGTTACCGGCTGTCAGTAATAAGACTGCACAGTCCACAAAAACTCCTGAGTTTAAAATCTGCAGGCGTCTGAGTTCCTATTGCTTCCTTAAATAGTAGAAACTAGGAGGTTCTGCGGACAGGCAAAATTTTCCGACTGGTCAGCAATTCTCCCAACAAGTTTACGTGCTCTTTGCATGCATACCATCCTTCGTGAATTGCATGAAATAATGATTTGCCCCTAAACTTCGAAGAGACAGACAGGGCTGGTAACATTCAAATGAAACCTAAATCTAAGTTATGTTTAACAAAGTGTGTATAATCTCTGTTCAAGCTACTATGGGGCCTTTGAGTGCGCACACTACAAGGTGGGCTAGATAAGGACAATATGTTAGCAATCGAATTAGAGAAAATGGTGAAGATCACCACAACCTTCAGAAGAACCTGATGACATCGATACAGGAACGAAGAAACACATTCAGCACCTCAATCTTCGGTTAGGAAGAAGTATCCATCGCTGCACATAGTGTCGAAGGCGCAGTCCTCCTTAGACGTTTTAATGCGTCATCGAAATCCGCAATCATTCAGTATAGGCAGTTGATCTACAGTGGTCTGACAGGCGAAGAGTGCAGATCCGGAAGTTGACCCAGCAGAAGACAGTGGCAGTGCCCCGTGAGAACAGTGGAAATTACCGCATAGTTTGGGTGGTAAACCACAGGTTATTCGTTCAATTTATGATGTTATTCAAATGAAGCGACCAGGATAATCATTTGCGGACAGGATAATTCGAAACTTGTAATTTCGAGGATTGGTTACTCGGCACTCACCGACTGGTTACGGAACTCGCAAGTCCCGTCCAGCCTTTGGGCTCACTCTCGAGCCAAACCCGCGGTTGGGTGTGGCTGGCTGATGACGGCCAATAACTCATTAACGATCATTCCAGCATCTCTGTCGTTGTCGGTTATATTCCATTGGCTATATTACTAGTCCCGTTTGTCGGTGCTACCGGGGCTTGAGAGAGCCCCAAGACAGCACGGAAGGAGTAGGTAGTGTAAGCGATCGGTGAGAGTTCATTGAACAATGTCACTATTCCCGACCGGCCAGACGAGCCCATGGCGCAGTGGGTTAATGTTGGACTTCTAATCAACAGGTAGCGGGTTCGAGCCTCGGGTGATGCACGACGTGAGGTGGAGTATGATTGGCTGATGACGGCTAATAAGCCACAGATGGCCATTCTAGTCTCCCTGGCTGTTGTCCATAATTTTCTATTTCGACAGATGCTACATAGATCATTTGAAAGTGTGTGAGCTATTCCAAATGAAATTCGCTGGCAATCGAATCGACAACACTTAACCAATCTAAAGGTTGCAGCCATGCAGACACATGATGGCCACTGAATAGAAAATGTTCGTCGCCCTTTTGAAAGCCATGGGCGAAGAACTAATTCGACTTTTCGTCAGAGACACAGCAGTTCATGACAATGGCCTGATAAAAGAAGTACTTATAAGTGCAAATTTCCCCGTTGCAAGAGACATATGGGATGCAGACGGCATCCCTATTCAAAGATGAGAACCGTAAGTAAAAGAAAATGTACGGTGCCTGGATGAAACCACTAGTTTACTGGCGAAAAGTCACAAAACCGCAGCTATACCCTAACCACCAAGGCTCAAACGGCACGAAGACAAGGATGGGGTCAGTTATTTCGGTGGGAGGGCGCTGGAAAAAGGGGACTACGAGGTGTGAAATGGCCTAACCTAACATAGAGAAGACCCACGGAAGTCTAGAAAGCCCAGCATCAGCTTGGAATTCGAAAAACAAAACATATGCATTACGAGCAGTTGCAGATATATAGGAAAGCGTACTTATAGCCGACACCCAGAGAGACGGCGTGATACCGACTACGGTGGGGGAATCGTGATTCATTAATGTCAGCAGAGAAATAGCTGTGGTGCACCCAGAAGCCCTCAGTCTGTCTTTTGAGATTAATGCCTGCTCTTCCTATCAAGATTCTATTACGCGCGCGTGCAACCACCTGGTAGAAGTTAACATTAACTGAGACAATAAGGTTTGACCCAGTAGAAGTGTTTTGTGTTAGTACGCCAATGAAAACACAACTCATGGACACCGCGAGAATAAGTTGCTTACTGTCGCACAAAAGTTCCCGATTAACTACTTATCACGAGCTCAAGAAAGATGTCCATGTGAGGCAGGACAGACAGTATAGGAGTTGTGAAAAAATCGCCCAGAAATTAAGCGGCAAGTCAAAATACACGTTTTATTTAAATTATTTACAAAGACTTTTATTCCTTTTAGCGAATTAGTTACTGTTGCTGGAGAATACACATAAACCATTCATTTCCAGGATCGTAGCAATAGCATCCTGCGATACACCCTCGCCGTCGTGGTCAACCTTGATCAGAATAGAAATTACAAAAATAGTAACATTAAGCAGACAATGGGGAGCGATAAGGCCAGAAGTGCAACATTCAAGACAAGTTATAATTGAAACACTGTTTTCCCGAAATAAATTTCAATAAGGCAAAGGCGAAAAATACGCAGAATTTATTGACGTCATGCAATTTCGCGACCTCTTATTCAGCTGCGTACGATCATTAAAAAGACGAATAAACTGTCCAATTAACCGTCGACCTAGACGGATGAAACGTTATTGGTAGATAAAGCAGTAACATTTTGGTCTGAGATGAGGGTGCGTAAGGTGAGGGGGAAGAGAGGGGTTGATTAAGCAAGCCTGTTCAGATTACAGTGAAAACATGTCAAGCGTGATTGAAACTGCGACGTAGGGGACAGCAGTTAGTCATGTGGGGAGGGGAGTGAGAGAACGGCAGGAAGGATGGAGTAACGTCCGTGACGGTCAGCTGAACACATGTCGAAGTAGTTGCTAAGGGCGGAAAATAAGGTACCCAAAAGTTCAATTACGAAGCAACTGGTGACCACTGGCCATACGGTGACCCAATGACTGCATTTAAGGTCTTACTTCGGGCGACGACTGGGTGTCCCCTGCGCTTTGTAGAGGCCACTACAACGTGGAGAAACCCAGAACTCTGTAAGCAGCTGTATCACGTGATCAACCTCGCAGTCCCGTGGCAAGGATCGATAAGGGACGTAACTTCATTTTTGACAAGTAGGCGCTCACCGATCGGTTACTGTGCCTTGGGGCTCACTCTCGAGCCCCGCCAACTGCTGCACAGCGGTTAATGATATAGGGAGAATAATCAAAGCTGATAAGTCAGAAATGGTTATTCCAGTCTCCCTTGTCTTTGTCGATCATGTTAATCTGCCTACAACTCCCCTGCCCGCATGAATAACTGCTGTTCCGCGCGTTGCAGTTTCAATCAGGCTTGACATGTTTTCACTTTCATCTGAACTGGCTTGCTTAATCAAACCCCCCTTCCCCCTCACCATGCGCATCCGCATATCTACCTATAACATTTCATCCCTCTAGGTCGACGTTCAATTTGGCAGTTTACTTCGTCTTATTAATAGGCAATGACCATACGCAATTGAAAAAGTGGTCGCGAAATTGCATGACTTCATTAAATTCTGCGTATTTTTCGCCCTTGACTTATACAAGTTATAATGTTCAGTAGAGGCATTGTCCTTTCCATCTCCGTGCCGAAACAGCCCTTGGATTCATGTTGGATTACCAGTCTGTATCAAACGCGTT